>JAAAKG020152570.1:0-31047 GCA_010014905.2 Druon quercuslanigerum
TTCATTTATTACGCGGTAAAATTCGCGAAAGAATATTTTTGTCTCGGTGACAATTGTTATTTGTCCGTGGCACTCACTAATTATCGTGTACTGTTCATACGAAAGCCTTGTATTTTCAATAATTCGCGCACTTTCTTTCATTATTTAGAGTGTCTTTCACTTTTAGTTTTTTTTTTTTTTTTTTTTTTATTAACCTACTTTTGCTGGTTTAATCGCTTGTTGTTTTCGGCCAACCATTTGTCTAATCTGGCCATACTCTTTTCTTCGAGACTCATATCGCTCAACATTCTATCAAGCTCAGTCATTCCCGACGGTACATTTTTCTGACTGATCGGAGGTGGCAAATACACCTTTTTAAAACTTTCATCACCTTTAAAAACGCATTTATTAATCTTTCTTCATTCTCATCCATTCTACAGTAAATTCTTTTCTTTCTGAGAATCTTTTTCTTTTTGAAACTCGCATGCCCCACGTTGGGCGCCAATTGCAACCGCCAGACTTTATCCGGGCGTGGTTAACTAAATAGAGTTAATTTAATAACCTGACTTATTCTAAAAGATTTATGAAAAATAAAAGGGCTTCTTTTGGAGAAAGAAGAAGATTCTCTTGGTATAATGATTTTTATTAAGATAATCCTGCGCTATCCTATCATTACATATACAATCTAATGATCCCTAGTCTATGCTGAAAAATTATTCCTTTAGTTTATTTCAATAATAATCCTCACACACACACACATTTCAGATAAGAAACCTGGTATTCGATATTGATCTATTATGAATTAACACGTTTATTTTATACGAGAGGATATAAAAGTATACAATGGTAAAATATATCGAAGATTAAGGTCGCTGACCTTTTATTTTATTAAGCACAGGCTACCTATCGGTGAATCACCTGTTATAGGGTCTATAGACCTCGAGTGTCAATATCTTCTACCCGGGAGGTAGGTAAATTGTCGTTTACGCGCGTGCGGAAGTCTAATGCGAAACTATAATCGCCTATTATCATTAGCTTTATGACTTTATGGCCTGTCGCTCCGGTTTTTAATCCCTAGGTGCGAAGAACGGCTACCTGGGCAATGCGCTTACGTCGAGAGGGTCTCAGGCCTCTCGGTATATAATTCGTCGCAGATGTGAAAGCGTCTCGGCTTGAGGGCGAAAACGAAAAGGGGCTAGTGTATACGAGCCTCTAAGTGAAATCTGAAAATTCTCGGGTCTTTGTTTAATTTACAGAAATATTGTCTGTCCTTGGCTTCAAAGTGCAGATGTGCTCACAACAGAATATAGAGGTTTGAAGCTCTATAGCTCTTGCACACGATCTGGCCGTTAAAGTGAGGATCGTAAATAACTTAGCCTTTGATTCTATGGACCAGGTTACAGGGTTTCATGCCTGTAGTTGCTCGAGAATACGGAGGTAAAGTTTTCGAAGAAAATATTCTCTTTGAAAGTCAAGGCTTTAGCCTGAGATATAAAATTTTTATATTTTTATACGTTTGGACTAAGGGACTTTTCCCTGCAAATATCGCGGGCTCGGAAACACTTCGAGAAAAGAAAATTTCTAAGATTTAATCTCTGACTGGCAGAAGATCGCTTGAAATAAAAGTCTTTGGGCGACAGCTTCAGTGGATACTATTCGACTGGGCACTCGCTAAGAACCTTTTACCAAATAATATTCCAATAAATTGGAATACTATCTTAAGAAGTGAATTCTCGGACAAGTTCCAGAGGTTTTAAGCTCTGGGCTTCTCCTACCAAGTTACTTCTGCGATCTGTGCCTTTCAGCTACAAGATCCAGAATCCCTTTTCTACGCTGGGTTGCTCTTTTTATAGTCTGCCTCGAGCTCTCCCTTCTCGACGTTACGCAATATCGTCGAAGAGGGAGAATTCTGAGTTTGCGCTATAGTATTTCTCCTGTGAGATGCTGTTTTTCCACAGGATCACACCCTTGTAACTCGAGGGTTACAATATATATATATATATATATATATATATATATATATTCGCATACTAGATGGCGCGCCATCGTGCTTATTCGCTTAACCCGACTTGGGTTGATTTATATCTTTATGCTATCAGGATACTGGCATTATAGTTGATTAATCAGAGAATTGCACAACCCTTTATGTTTATTGTCTCTCATTAAACAACTAATAACCTTTAAATGCTCATCAAAATTAATGATCTTCTTCTCTATATAGTTCGATCCCTCGACCGCTATAATATCAGTATACAACATCATTTCACAAAAAAATTACATTTTTGCAATTAGAGCCAAATTTGTGATTTTAAGGAAAAAATTCGAAAAGATCCTGTGGTGCAAACTGAGCCCTTCGAGACCAAATTAGAATCATGCTTGGGATTCAGAATGAGCGCTCACCTTTTGAGGTGATTCTTCAGCAAATGACGTATTAAGTCTGCAACAGCTCAGCATTCTTCGATCAGTCCCCGACTGAAATGATTAAGATTCATCAACACACTTCATTATTGCATGTTACGATACTTGCCAGAACTAAAACCTCACGTAATGATAATTTTCAGACTCTAGAAACCTCGTGGACCGGCGTTTTTATAGTCTTTAGCACTCTGGTTGAAATCATAACTTCCCTGGGCAGGTATTGATAGAAACCAATGGATAGCAAAATTCACCGGTCTGTTGCGGGTTGTGGATATTTAAACAATACGTTTCGAATAGTATCCGATTAAACTAAATTTGCAAAAACTATCTCAGGTAATAAGATAAATAATAGAAACTTATATCTAAACAACCACATTAAAATTAAACGGAATAACCTGTATAAGAAGTTATTCAGGGTAAATAAAGTAAAATAATGATTCAGAATACAATTCTCACTTTATTTTGCAATATATAAAGGCCGAGTCCCGAGATCTGGCAGACTTACGCGTTTTTAAAATTATTTTGTTATAGTCGATGCAAAGAATTATGGTTTACACGATATATCCTAAAATTTTTTGCAATTGGGTTTTTCTTTCCTAATGGGCATTCTGCGATTTCTTCTGTGTTCAATTCTTTAACCGTGCCAGAGTTCATGTTTATTTTAACCCTTTTTAATACTACACTTTCAGATTTAAATATTCCACTAAAAATCGTTTGTCTGTTTGATGTTTTTTCCAATATTGCATAGACATCACCATCGGATGTTGACAGTACAATTTCTTCTTTCCTTGGTATGGGCTTATAGGACATATTTCTGCTCACCATTTTAATTAAATTATCGAGGGGAAAAGTGTATTTTCGAAGATTGAATATTCGGGTATGATTGCAATGAGGAATAAGCCGAATGAAGTCAAGTTCTCCAAATCTAAATCCCAGTATACGAGAGAAAGTTTTCCTGTAAGCAGGAGACCTGGACCTGGCACGAACAGGTAACTCAGCAGGACCAGAAAACTTGGTAGAAGATTGAGGTCTAGCAACAGGAAGAGAACATCCAGGAGATGGTGTGTCAGATGAACAAGGAGAATGAGGCAAACTCCCGGACTGTAAACTTAATTCTGTAACAAGAAACAGAGGATGACATCTTCCTAAAGTACACTTTCTAAACGATGTTGACTGGTTAAAACTTTTCAATCGAATTTTGAATTCTTAAGTATAAATGCTCCTATAGAAAACTTATTTCTGCTTATTTCTTCTGTTGGTGAAAAAATCGTAGCTTATGTTGTTTTCGTTATAAGCCCGAAAGTCTCGTGTTTAGAACACATTGGGTTTACTTCAACTCGTTATGATTCAGCCAATCTTCAGAATTTTTGATGACATAAACAAGAAATTTACATTTTTGATAATGTGAAAGTAATAAATTTCTACCTGAGTATCTGCATATTTACAGGAACCCAGATATCAATCTATATTAAATAATGCCCTTGGGGGAGGCTATCCCGGTAAACATTATCTTTCTTTGTAAAAGAACATGTTGTTCATGTATATTTTAAAATAAAACGTTATGCCCCGTATCCTCTCTCACCTTCCTTATATTAGAGAACTAAATTTTAACAATTTAGGTACTGTACGGACTGCAGCGGCTATAGGGTTCACGTGCTTTATATGTTTCAGCCAGGAAATTTTACAACCTTTTAGGAGCTGCTTGGAGAACAGGGGAAGTTAAACTAATTTTCATTGCTTAAACTGAATAAGCAAGTTCGTGTTTTAAAAACAATTTGATCGCGGCAATTCGTAATGTTGACTGATTTGAGATAACGTCAAAAATGGCAAAAACTACTATTTTTTCATCTTTAAACAAATGATGCATGCATTAAAAAATGTATGTGATCTTTTATCTAATATTTTTATTTAATCAGCAAATTACACATCAGAATTATCACACTCTCGAAGATAATTTCCGTGATCATTAGTTATAAGCAATAACAGACGAGTATATACAAAAAATTATAATTTCCATAAACCTTAAAAGAAATCTAAGTAAATCACACATATTTTTTATTATCATATTTACCAATAAAACTGAAGATAACGGCCCATGACAAGGAAAGAGTCCAGACAATCATCATCTTTTTTACTTTAAGACAAATTGATTAAATTTAATTAATAAAGAGTTTTATTTAGAATTTAACCAATTAATATTCTACTGTTTTAATAGCGGATGAAATCTATTCTATGCTCGTTATCTCTTAGATTGAAATTATCAAGATGGTCTTCCTGAGATATTTACATTTGATATGAGTCAATTTCGACCAGGAAAATTTGGTTATAAATTTCTTCAAGGCTGATTTTATCACTTATCTGATGAAACGTTCTATGTCAGAAAGGATAAGGCTGTTGTCAAAAATTCTCGCAAACAATAGACGTTTAAAGGCTTAAAATCTTTGTGTCGATGTGTACTTTCGAATAAACTGTGGTATTTGACAAAATTTAATATAGCGCCTGGGACGGGCAAAAATCATGGATGACCAGTTAACATAATTCATTTAAAAGCGACAATTACTCAAACCAAACTAAAAGTACCTTTATGTTTTGATTATATTAAAGTACCTCGATTTACTTGGAAATGATTATGACTTGGTTGTTTTTGGTGTCACTGATTACAAATATGGAGACAGAATATGATAATTTAAAATGACGAACACAATATAGCGGATGCAAGTCAACCATAAAGTTTTGAATAATTTAAATAAACCTGATGGACTTAAAAATTCTTGCTTAGATGTATTTTGGGCTGCTGATTACGAATCTTATGTAAGATAATAAGACTCCAAAATGATAAGTTTGGTGTTTTTGGTATATGATCATTCAAAATGGAAGATTCAATATGGCTCATATTGTCCAACTCTTCAGTTTTTAATTACCGCAAATGGTTTCATTAGCTTAAAAATAATTACTTAAGGGTTTCTATGAACATTAATCATACATCTACAGTCAAAACATAGAACTTGATATGATGGACACAATATGGCAGTTCTTATTGGCGGAGAAGATTCTCTTGAATTATATTCATAGGTTCGGAAAACGTTATGTTTTTTGTGTTTCCTCTAAGCACTGCAATGTATTTGTTTGGTGTAGCGAAAGATTGGCCTATGTGCAAATTTATTCTTCATCCAGTTGTTGATATCTTGTGATGATAAAATTGATTTATCTGCTGATTTACATTGAAGACAAGCACGCGTCGCTTTTCTTTTGGAGGTGGCACCAATACCATCACATGCACCTTCGCCATTGACGGTAGGTTGAAAGTGTCATTCACCTCTATGTCAAAATCTTGTTTATGATGCATCAAATTTATCAGTTAAAAAAGATGTTTATAGTTTTGCGTGGAGCCGTTAATCGTATAAAAGAATGTACTCACTTTAAAGTAAATCTTCTTAATTTCAGCTATAAGGGTTGTGTGCAAAATGTACACTGCAAGAGTGTCATGAGTCCTTCAATCGGACAACAGTACGAGGCTAAAGTGCTTGATTTCTTTACCAGATCTGTAATAGGTTTCTTTTCATCAGATACTCCGATTACTTCTTTACGACGAAATGATGGGGAAATAATTTTTGTAGACTAAGACACAGTTCGTCAACAAAATTATATGCAGAAAAACTTTAAGATAGCTCCTATCAGTCAATATGTTTTATATGTCTTGGAAATTACTTAGAGAACAAAACAATATTTTAAAACAAAAATATTGTCTTGTAACTTCTATTTTCACTCACTCAAACATAAATTTCAAGAAATATTTTTTTCTCACAAAAATAATAATAATTTTAGATGAGGAACAAACAGCCGACTGAATTCAAAATCCGCCGAGTGTAGCCGAGTCTGTCGAATTTCACGCGAGATCTGATCCCGACCAGGATCGGAAATTGATTCCCGGAAATCTCAAAGAAGTCTTGGGAGTCTTTATAATCCTCATTTTGAAATGGGAACTTTTTTATAAGTAAGATATTGCAAGCAATTTCACGTCATTTCAAAGAAATTCTCATGCTTTCACAGGAGTTTAAAGTATTTTCTAAAAATTCACGAAAACTGACAGAATATTCTAGGTTTTTAGTATTTCAAAGGAATTTTCAAGTATTTCTATACAATAATTAACATTTTACAAAAGGTCTTCAGAAATTGATATAACGAGATATTAAAGATTTAAAAGAGTTCCAAATATATATTGATTAAGAAACACATGCAGCTTCAGCAACTTCGACGTAACGTCACAAACCTGAACTAGGCTCTTCAACAAGTGCACCAAGTATCAATGTGATAAGCGTTATTATTTTGTGTTCACCTTTTACTTCAGTTTGACCATTACGACTATCATAATATACCCTTTTGAACTTAAAAGGGTTGATCTACAAACTGACATCTTGGCCGTTTTTTACCTTACCGCAGGGGATTTTAATTTGATCAATTGCCGGGGACCGAAGCCTTAAGCGGTCAGACGATAGCGCATCGGACTTCCGTTCAGATAGACTATGAGAAGCATACGAAATTCAAAAGCTCCACGCTATATTGATACACAAAAATTAAACCATGTTTTCTGCGTCACTTGGAAATGATCAACAAGATACTACATGTTTATTCTTTGATGAACATCGTGATAATTTGGGTATTATGGATTTAAATCATGGCAAGTCAGAAGTAAAAAATTCACCGATTACAGCGAAATCTATCGACCTAACACCTGGAGCAACATTGAAGAAGGTGCCTTTCTTAGATGAAGATATATTTGCAATGATGGGAGGTAAATCAAGGTTATCTTCTGAATTTAAATTCAAAGTGCAGTCCAGAAAAAACTAATCGACAAATACTCTTGGAAAGGTTATTTATATACTGAGGCACCAAAATTCAATTTAGAATTCAATTCTTTCAATTCCACAATTTCGGATAAATAGTTGTACGCCGCAAAGTTTCTAAATCAAGTTAAGGAACCCAGAGCGATTGAAAGAGCATGTTCAACCCAACGCAAACGGAGAAGCTCATTTGCGAAATTCCGCCAAGTGGTTGGTTGTTTGAGGGAAGACTGGAAGCCAAAAATCAAAGTAAAATTCAAGCCATACAACAAGAATCAGACTCGAACGACTGAAAACTCTAAACGTAATCCATTCCAACCGAACATCCAGCCTTCGAGCAGCAAGTAACGGAGCTAAGCATCGTAACTAGTAGACTCAAATATTTATATAATACTTGGAAAAGTATAAGACAAGACAATAATATTTTTAATTTTTCACAAGGATGTACCACTCCATTTCGAGATATATTAAAAAAAAATTGACACCAAGAAAAATTAATCATTCGCTTGCACATATTGAAATGTATCGGGACGAAATTTACAATCTATTAGCTAAAAAAGCTATCGAAATATGCGAGGATTGTGAAGGATAATTTTTGCATCATAGTGCTTAGTCAAAAATCAAATGGATCAGTCATATCTGTTTACAATTTAAAAGAATTAAGGAATTATATTGATATATATATATATATATTTGTTTTTAGAGGAGGTTCTCAAAGCACCTACGGCTATGAAGATCACAGTCTCATTACGAAACTCGCGCTCTATAATTTCATTCCAACTGAAAAACTTCATCAAGATAATTTCTAAATCTTGTTCAAATATCGAATTTCAAAATTCATATATTTTATACTTAGTAGAAATTTTGATTGTAATTTTGTCTAATCGAAAAATTTAACTTAGATTCAACCTTTATTTTGGGAACCTTAAAAAGGCATCAAAGGCCTACGTTAAAAAACCAGAGATCGGAAATTTGGACGATTAAATTTTGCTCTCATAAATGAGAATGTAAAAAAATTATAAAAAATACAATTTTTACTTTATTCCGCAATATATGTATCATCTTTAAACTTTTATAAATTACAAGTTTTAAAGATTTTTAGCAAACAAATACTAATCTACACTGAACTATTATTGTCAGTTCTCTAACTTAAATACCTTCTCAAATTAATAGTGGGTTACTTCTGATTGTAACATAAAATTTGACTCAATTCAGTTTTGAATTATTTAGTTTGAAATATTCAATTTAAAATATCAGACTGAAACTGAACATGAGTTTGAATTAAATAAAAGCGTTTCATTATTAAACAACTTAAGAATATCGGCTTGTTTTATTATTAGTAATTTCTTAATCATTTCAGAAATCATAAATCAATTAATGTATATAGTCGACAAGCTAAAATCATTTTCTAATAAAATTTTTAAACAACCGCTTTTAATGTTTGAATTGCTTAAGCTATTTTTCGTTCTGAAAAATAGTTCTGTAAGTGTAATATCTTATACAGTAGCTGCTTACTAGTTTGAAAAGAATGGTTAAATTTCAATAAATCATGGCTTACTTTTTCAGCGAAAATATTCCCTACAACTCTGCTGCTTTAAAGTTTAAAAATAGTTGCTAATTATTCCGAAATATGTTTTTTTTAAATATGATTTAAAAACAATTGTTTTTATAAATGTAGCATTGAAAAATTCACAATGTCTAGAACTCTTGCTTACACTCGATATATTCTAAAATTTTTTGCGACTGGATTATTCCGGCCTACGGGAGAGTCCGCAATTTCTTCTGCTGTTAATTCTTTAACCGTGCTGCTAGACATGTTTACTTTAACGCGCCTTAACTCTACACCAATATATTTATATATACCACTAAAAATCGTTTGTCTGTTTAATGTTTTTTCCAATAATGCATAGACGTCACCATTGGCAGTTGATAGTACAATGTGTTCTTCGGTTGGTAGGGGCCTATTGATAAAGCTTTTTCCTATCATTTTGATAGTATTATCCCGAGGAAAATTGTATCTTCGAAGTTCGAATATCCGGTTCTGATTCTTGTGGGGAATAAGTCGAATAAATCCAAGTTCTTCCAAGCTATATCGAAGTACGCGAGAGAAAGTTTTCCTAATAGTAGAAGACCTGGACCTGACATGAGGAGGTGGTTCGGCAAGAGAAACTGACCCCGCAAAAGAATTAGGTTTAGCAACAGGAAGAGAACCTCTAGAAGATCGTCTGTTAAATGAAGAAGAAGAAAGTCCACGTCAAAGTTCGCCATGGTCTGGGTCGTCATGAGGTAAATGCGATGACTGTAAGCTTAATTCTGCAACAAGAAAAAGAGGATTAAATTCTTTGGAGATACAATCGCTAACCGACTTTGTCTTGTAAAAACTTTTGAAACGAATTTCGATTTTTAAAAGTATATATCCTTACAGGGAAGTTATTTCTGCTAATTTTTTTTAACAAATATTTCATTCAGAACCCTGCCTAAAAAAATGAACGGATATGTATTTTTGGAATTCGCTTGTTCTTCATTTGTTTCTGGACCAGTTATTACAGAAAACAAATAAAGAACGCGGTTAACATAAAGATCAGTTTCAAATTTCATCCGCTATATGGAAAAGCACTAAACATTCTCAAAAGTGAAAACTGAAATCTGCGATGAAGACCAGTATTCGCCATCCTTATATTTATTATGAATTTGGCTTTCAAAACGGTGACACTTAGTAGGTTTGTTATATGATTGTCTTATTTTTTACTTTGAAAGTTAAGTAATAGCCACAGAAGAAAAAGAGCATATATTCTACTTTTATTGTAGCTTGGATTTTTTAACTTATGAAGTTAAATTTTTAATTGAAAAATCAGTTTTCAAACTTCTGCTACCTCACCCACCCTTTCCTATTTTTCAGCCTAGTTTGTTACAGACTAGGGCCCCCAAATAAGTTAAAACTAACTAAAGAAAATCGACTAGCAAATGCTTTATTCCTTAGCAGAAGCCTGGAATTCCTCGAATTAAGGATTGTGTGTCTGACCGACTGAGTGACAAGAAAGTTCTCGAAAAAATGAATTTTTATGCGATTTTAATTATTTGTATAAATAATTCGATTTATAATATGAGAAGATTAAAAAAGACTTTACAAAATGCACATAATTTAGATCCTTACACTTCGTTTTGGCACATTGCAATTTTAAAGTTCATATTTCGAAAAAAAGTCCGTACTTTTTTTTAACGTACGTGTGAAAATGCTTCATTGAAATGGAATTTCAAAACTTCTTATTTTCGTTAAGCTTAGAAGATATCTACCAAAATTTTAAATACACTTTAATATTATATTTACCAATATAATCGAAAATCACAACCAAGGATAATAACAGAGTAAAGATATTCCTCATAGTTTCTAATTACAGAACAAACTGATTGAACGCATTAATAAGGATTTAAACCTAGGCTATATGTAACAAATATTCTACTGCTTTAGCAGCTCATATAATTTATGGCTTGTTTGTTATTTCTTAGACTTCACACGTTAAGCTGGTCGTTCTGAGATATTTACATTTGATAAGAGTCAGTTTCCAGGAAAAATATTAAAAAGGTTATTACGAATAAGAGGGGGAACCCGGGTATTTTCTTCTAAACATTTGAAGAAATCACGTTTGCTTATAAGGATGATTTCTATTGCATTTTAGAGTAAAATTTACAAGGTCATATCTGGTGACCTATGGAGGACTGGAAGACTTATTTTTTAACTTACTATAAATTGACTTTACTTTCATTTATTTTATGGAAATTTCGTTGTGGGACTTGCAGAAAACGCGGTATTTAAAAGAAAAGAAAACTGCCATTTCTTGTCAAAAATGCCCAAATAAATGGAATTTTCGAAACCTTGCAATTTCTAAACTAATGCAGCTAAAGAAATTTTTTTTACAGTTACGTAGAGTTTTATATACTCTATTTTATCATCTAGTATCATCAACGCAAAGTACACCTGACACGATTTATTTTGAAAAAAATGAAATCCATTTTTTTGCCCCTCAAAACTTGCAAAAATGGTCATCATTGAGGGGTTATAACTGATGACATGTTAGAGCTATAATATTGTTCTTTTTTTGGAATCACAAAAAATTGAGTCTACTTTCATTCATCTGCGGAACACTTTTTCGTAAAATAATTACGTATAAAAGTATACAGTGGTTCGAAAAAGTGGGAACTTTTCAATGTAACATTACTCGGAACCTATTAAAGATAGCGGATTATTTTTTACAAAATTTTCTAATAAATTTGTTCTCATTCTTTCTTCTGTTGGACATTTTGCTCTACAATACGATAGGAATCATCCATCTACGCAAACGTGATTTTTGGAAATGTTAAAAAAAAACCGGGCCCTCCTCGTATTCGTTGTAAAATTTTTAATGTATGAAATAGGACCCCTTAATAAAGCGTTACCTACAAAAAATTGCGAACCTGTTTTTTTTTCGTGAACAAAAGTACCTAATGTCTGGACTAATAATTGATTATATATAAATTCGGTTTAGGTTTTGATTCCTGCGGAATCCAATCGAAGGGCCTATGACAAGGCTACGGAACGCGTCCTTCGGATCCGGATAGAGGGTCCGTGGACAAAGGGTTGTTGCTGAATATGATTAAAATAATAATAATAAGCAGATGCGGAAAAATGTCTGTGGTGGTCCACAAAGGAATAACTCCACGGAACCATGCGACTTCTCAGAGTATGAAGCCTTATTCTTACACAAGGAGCTCTATTATATACGACGAACCATTTCTCTAGATGTTCGTGGAAACAACAGCGACACTACGAAATCAACAAAAAGTTTTAGATGTGGTTTAAAGCAATTGAGCGCGCCTTAGAGGTTAAGGTACTGAATATAATTCTTATGAAGACCAGACGTCGAACTGGCCAAACCCCTATTTCAAGCAGACGAATTAACTGAATGATTGTGTGCTAGGCTTATACAATGGCAAAATTATTCCTGCTGACGGGGGCTTTATGGGGCCTCTGCACAATCTGAGGTGCCAAAAACACCCAGAGCTTTGGAACGTTTTGTATCAGTCGTTGCGAAAGCAATGTCTCTACTTCTTGCAAAATGGATATGTACACAGAGCGATTTCCCAATCATTGCTTGAATAAGCTTCTAACTAAGATGAGTAGGTTAAATTAAGAAAAAACACGGAAGACGGACTCCTTCTGATAGATAATCAATTTCCAGGACAAGAAGGAACATTAATATCTAGGTTCCGTCTAAATCCTAAGGTACGACTAATATGGATGCTATAGATGACAATTAAGCAGACCCAAAGAAGAGAATACAGCGAATACAGTTTCTCGCTGACCCGTCACGCTTCTGCAACGATCTCCCTATTCCGACATCACTTCCTCTGTGAAATATTTAAATCGAAAGAGTGTTACAAAAACGGGCATATCTTCCACGGGCTACACTTCCCTGGTGAAATAATGAAATCGAAAGACCGTGGCAAAAACGGGCATGTCTTCCACGGGCACCAGTATTCAGTGAAAAATTGAGATCGAAAGATTGTTTCAAAAACGGCCATGTCTTCCCCGGGCATCACTTCCCCAGTAAAATATTGAGATATAAAGAGTGTGGCAAAAATGGGCATGTCATCCCCGCGTATCACTTCCTTAGTAAAATATTGAGATTAAAAGAATGTGGCAAAAACGGGCATGCCTTCCCCGGACAGCATATCCCCAGTGAAATATCGAGATCGACAAAGTGTGGAAAAAAGGGCATGTCTTCTGTAGGCATCACTTCTCAAGTGAATTATTAAAATAAAAAAAGTGAGGCAAATCGGGCATGCCTTCTCCGGGCATCAATTCCGCTGTAAAATATTAAGATTGAAAGAGTGTGGCCAGAACGGGCATGTGTTTCCCGGTCGTCACTTCCCCAGTGAAATATAGAGATCGAGAGAGGGTAGCAAAACGGGCATGCCTTCCCCGGGCACCATTTCTCCATTGAAATATTGAGATCGTGTGTCAAAAACGGCCGTGTCTTCCCCGGTAAAATATTGTAATCGAAAGAGTGAGGAAAAAACGGGCATGACCTCCCCGCGCATCACTTCCCTAGTGAAATATTGAGATTAAAAGAGTGTGGAAAAAACGGGCATGTCTTCCCCGGGCATTACTTCCCTAGTGAAATACTGATAGGGGTTAGCGTTTTTCTTCTCTTGACGTCTCTATATACCTTGCGTTGTTTGGTTAAAAATGTTCATTCTACTTTCGTTTTTTGGATTATTAAAATTACTATAACTGATAATTTTCTTTTCGTCTGAAAAACTAATGAGGTCAAACATGCCTAGGGGAAACACGCCTGTTTTTTCAACACTCTTTCGATGTCAATATTTCACCGTTGAAGTGATGCCTGGGAAAGACATGCCCGTTTTTGTCACACTCTTTCAATCTTAATATTTCACTGAGGAAGTGATGCCCCGGGACATACTTTCTCGTTTTTACCACATTTATACGATTTCAATATTTCACTAGGAAAGTGATGCCCGGGGATGACATTCCCGTTTTTTCCACAGTCCCTTCATATCAATATTTCACTGGGTAAGCGATTTCCGGGGAAGACATGCCATTTTATGCCTCATTCTTCCGGGGGAAGTAATTTACAGGGAATGCATGCCCAAGATAACCCCAATTTCGGGCACGTTTCACGAAACGTGGTACGTGATGGCCGGATCAGCCGTACATTTAGGGGAACTGATTCCCGTGGCCTCCAACTTAGTGGAAGTGATGCGCAGGAAAACCCTGCGCCAGCAGGTGCAGTGCTCTTTATTTATAAAAAACGAGGTTGTATAGTAAGTGTAAGTTTCTTTGCTTTTCAGATTCGTTTTTTTTATATATAGAGTACACTATTTAGAATAAAAAATGTACTTAATAAACTCCATGCTTTCATAAATTCGGACCGGTATGGACAATCACAATAAAAGTTGTCACATTTTTGTTCACCTAATTTCATGCATTGATAATATTTGATTTTCAATTTTCAATTTCATTTTTTTCTGTTATACTATGCTGATGTTTCATTCTGATTTTGTTCGTAAAGAATAAGGTTTAATTAATTCCGAATTTCGTTTAAATTAACACGTATGGAGAGACGTATGGCATTTAATTCTCCAAATAGTTTATCTTGAATTCACAGAGTCACATGTTTCACAATAAAAAATTTTCAAAGTTTAATAAATAACGTTACGAAGGAACACTGGACAAGATTCGGCAAAAAAATCTCCAGTTTATCCATTATTTCCTGTTTTTCTCAAACAGAAATTTATCCAAATTGTAAAACAATATTCACACTATCCTAAAAATCTTATTGATTGCTGATAGAGGGCAGTTTATTTCAAATTCCTTATTTTGAAATTTTGACCAAAGTTAGCCTTGATTTCGCTAGTAAAGTTGCTACAATTTTAACAGAGATGTATCCGAAAGAGGATTGAAAACAGCTTATAACGGTTCATTTATAGGAGGTATTTTAACAGCAGAGGAAAGGATCAACCACATGAATTACAGTATTACTCGGATTTAAGGCCGGTTTTAGTCCTGGAGTTGGTGGGAAACAAACTTGATAGAGAGCCGCTTCTGATGAAAACGCTTTTTTTCGCGCCTGTGTGACTACTACACACTCCCTTGAGCTCATTTTACTTTCGGAAAATGTATCAGCTCATAAAAGATTTGCTGAGAAGCTATCAAACTGTGAAATTCTTATTCGCGATAACAAAACCACTGTGTTTTAGATCTGGCAGTGGTGTGAGTGCAAGAAAATGCGCCTAATGGAATTCAATATACCTTCTATGGAAAATACAGATCATCGGTGGATTCATTTACCATCAGTTGGAATGGCTTACGTTTCCTTAATTTCATCGTACTTCCAACTTTACAAAAAGTTATGAACTACCAGGCTTCTGGCCTCATTATTGTTCCTCAGTGGTCTGCCCAGCCCTGTTACCCATTACTCTGATTGCCTATCATTAAAAAATCAATACCCTGTACACCCTCACAAATCGACTACTATCTCTGTGTAGCTCGATCGTTTATCCACTAGCCAGGCAACTCGCCCTCGTAGCGCCCAAATCGCCAGGGAGGCGTTATTGTAGAAAAGGTCTTCAAAAACTACCACCAAGGTAATTCCTGCATTGATAGTCGAATCTACACGTAGTTAATGGAACGCACCTTCACAAAAACGGTGCATTTTTTGTAAAGATAGACAAATTTGTTTATTGAGCCCGTCAGCTTTGAACATCCTTGATTTCCTTATTAACCAATGTAATGAAGGAACTTCCTGCGGGATTAAATTGAACACGGTCTGCCATCTCTCTGATTGTTGAAAGAGAAAATGAAATGATAACTCTTCTTGAATGAGCTACTTTCCACAGGCTTCAAATATTCTTAGTCACCAAAATGGATCAGATTGATCAGAATACCTCATCGATTAAGCTTTCAATATCCGAGGCAATTATTACCTCACGCTGGGATAATTCGTAGCATCTATTAACTTTCTCTTTTCTCCAAAAAAAACCTAGGATCTGTGCAGGTAACACACGTTTAGCCTAAATCTCAAGAACCAAAGATATTAAAGAAATGTAAAATAAATTATTCTTTCGTTTCAAAACACCGCATCGTCCAGCGTCTCCAGCTCGTTGGGTAAAATAATGCTTTTCCGGAGCAACGAATGTCTCCGGTAATAAGGAAAATAGTTAAGATTAATATTTAAGTTACTTTTTTTAACCCAGTTAGTTTTCTTAAAAAAAATAAATGCTGATTTTAAAATACACGTGAAAATCGTATTTCTCTCTCAGGCAAACATCAAATACAGTAAAATTCGTTTGACCTTTTTATCTTCCAAAAAGCTGCTAGATTACATTTCTTGAGGTAACTAAAATAAAATCATGATAAAGAATACAATTTAAAATTAATTTCGCAATATATGCTTGAATAAGCGGACCATGTTGAAGGTACAGAAATTGGTAAAATATAAATTTAATATAATATAGTTAACTGTAACAAATTTTGAAGGATATTGATTAAAAGCAATTTTTAAAGCTTTCTAGTCCAGAAACATTAATATACACTGGGCTCTCATTTTAAGTTTTTTAACTTGAAGAATAAATGAAAAGAATTTGTAAATTTATACAATTAAATTATTTTATTCAATTTTAAGGCAGAAGATTTATAATTAGATAATACAAATTTTTTACACTGCACACCGTCCAAGTTAGAAGTTCTTATTTTTATTTGATAGCTATTCGAGCAAATCATGATTTAATTCTTGTTATAACATGAAAACTTAAAATTCTATATCGCAAACCTATTTTATGTAATAAATAAATTAAACCTGTAGCAATATAAATCCAAACTTATCACTGTAAGGTTTCAACAATTAATTAATAGGTACAAATTATTCTCAAACATAGTAATTTGCTTAAAAAGTGTAATGCTCAAAAAAATATTGTTAACACTTTGAGCCACTGAAAAATTTACTTTTGAACGTAGAAACAGCAGAGTTGTAAAGAATCGCTTACTAAAAAATCTCCAATAGTTTATTAAAATTCATTTCGCGGTTTACTTAATTCATCAACCACCCTGAAAAAGGGAATTCCGAATTACACTATTACATTTGTTAATGTTTCGACCTTTATTTTAAAAGACATACACATAAACTGAGCGCTTTATTAGTATTTTGTTATTGACGATGTAAAGAAGTGTAATTTAAACAAGATATATTCTAAAATTCTTTGCAATTAGGTTTTTCTTGCCTACCGGACATTCCGCGATTTCTTCATTGGACAATACTTCAACCGCGCCGGTGTGCATGTTTATTTTAGCTCGTTCGTAGTGAAAAAAAGCAAATTTAAAGACTGCACTGAAAATCGTTTGCCTGTTTGACGTTTTTTCCAATATTGCATAAACTTCACCACTCGAGCTTGATAGTACAATTTGTTCTGTGATTGGTATGGGCCTGCGGGCCTGATTTTTTTGTAACATACAAATTGGTTTATCGAGAGGCAATGTGTACCTTTGAAGTTCGAATATCCGCGTCTGATTGTTGTAGGGAGCAATTCGAATAAGTCTAAGTTTTTCAAAGTTATATCCAAATACGCGAGGGAATGTTTCCCTGATTGGAGACCTGGACCTGTCACGACGAGGTGGCTCGGCAGGAGGAAGAGACCCGGTAGAAGAATCAGGTCTGGCAAGAGGAAGATGACTTTCAAGAGATCGTCTGCCAAGGGATGAAGAAGAAAGTCCAGATTGAGGATCACCACGATTATGGGAACTCCCGGATTGTAAGCTTAATTCTGCAACAAGAAATTGAGGATTGCATTTTCTGAAAAAACACTCGGTAACCGAATAAAGCTTGTGGAAACATTTCAAAAGAATTTCGAGTTTTAGAAGTATATATTTTTACAGATAATTTCGACCAACCAAGGAATGAATAATTTCTTTTGACTGTACGGATTTTTTTATTTCAACCTACATAGACCATCGAAAAAGTACGCTTTATGAGCGGTGCCTGGCACGGCGGCTTTTTGAAATCAGAGGTAAAAGTACAAGGTCACATAGTAAAGTTTAACTCTTCCTTTATCAGATATTTTTTTCAGAAAATCGAGATGCAGTGGCATTATCTTTATTGAGAACGCTGATAAAACCCACCCAGATGAAGTATGGCAAGAGAAAAAAAAGGGGTAAATCTGTTACAGTGAACCAAAAAAAGGAATATTTTTTTCTCAAAAAATACAAGATGATTTATTCCTGCATGTTCAGGTAGAAATATTACTTACATATTTATTAATTTTCGACTTTTTCGTCATAACGAATTTGTAACTTACTGATTTGAAAATATTTTAACTAATACCTTAGATATTTTTCAAGTTGTAAAGGATAAGCGAGATAAACTATTTGAAAAATAGCTGGATCTATCGTTTAAAATCAAGCAGGTTCTAGACTTTAATTAGCAGAATCTTTAAGTGAAAAAATATTTTGTGTTTTTAGAGAAAAGTAGGCGAAACGTATTTTTTTGATCAAGGCGAAAAAATGTTTAATAAAATGATATTTTTTTTAATTTTGACGTTTATTTGAAAGAAGAAAAAAAATTATTTTTTTATAATTAAAAAGTCTTTTATCTAATTTAAATTCAAACATAAAAATTTGATTGTCGCGAAAAGTCCTTTTTTGTATCTTTTGCCAATTTATTTCTGAATTTCTTAAGCTATAAGGAAGTTTTCCTGTGAGATTTATGCACTCAAAACCATTTTTGAAGGTCAGCTCATACGTGTTACGTTACTACGTTTTTTTAAATTTTTTAATTAAATTATGTGAATTTCTTATACAAACTACTACACAATTTTGATTTTCAAATTCCTGGCCAGTCAAAGCAGTTTATTGCAACCTCTAATTCTAAACTCAAATTTTTCCAACAACATTATGTATTTAAACTTAATATTATATATTATTATTAAACATTATAAATATTATTAAGATTAACTTTATCGATTTACTTGCAAATTCAACGGTTATGTTGTAAATTTTGATTTAGATTTCATCTTATTTAAAATGAAAAAGAATATTTAAATATTTTAAATTATTTTTTGGTTAAAAATTTATTATTTGGTTAAAAATTTTATTGGCTGAAAGATATTGTTTAAATATTATTTTAACTATTTTGTTTGAAATTCGTCCCTTTGGTTCTAAAATTTATCTTTTTAATGATAAATTTTGTCTTTATTGAAAAAAATGCAACTGGTTGTTTGAAAATTAATCTGTTAGGGCAGTTGAAAACTGCTCTCAATTTTTATTTAAAATCTTTTTTTAAGTTGTTTTTAATTTATCGACCATTTTTTTAATCTATCTTTTTGATTTGAAAATTCATATTTTTCCGTGAAAATATAATTTTTTATACAAAAATGCAACTTTTGGGTTAAAAATGGTTCTTCTTTGCTTAAGTATTCAAATATATTGTTTGAAAAATTTAGTTGAATTATTGTGTTCTTTTTTTTCCTTGAAGATTTATATTTTCACTTAAATATTTATCTTTTAGGTTAAAAGTTTATTTATTTTGTTAAAAATAATCTTTTTTAATTGATAATTCAACTGCTCAGGTGAAAGTTAAAATATATTAATAGAAATGTATTTTTTGATTGAAGGGTTTTTTTTATTAATTTTGGTTTCAAATTTCATGTTTACTGTGTAGAAATGCATCAGTTTCGTAAAAAATTAATATGTTGCTTAAACGTCCTCTTTGCTTTGAAAATTCAATTTTTTAGAGAAAATGCGTCTTTTTGCTTAAAGATTTAACAATTTAGATGAAA
The DNA here is from genome assembly GCA_010014905.2 of Druon quercuslanigerum. Classification (NCBI taxonomy): domain Eukaryota; kingdom Metazoa; phylum Arthropoda; class Insecta; order Hymenoptera; family Cynipidae; genus Druon; species Druon quercuslanigerum. The sequence goes on from JAAAKG020152570.1 coordinate 19,566, forward strand.
TTACTTTTTTCTCGAGTAACAATTTTTTATTAGTTAAAAATTCGTCTTTTTAGAAATAAAATCCTGTTATTCTTAATCAATTTTATCTTTTTTATAGAGTCATAAACTATCACACTTTTTTAATAATAATTTATATTTTTAGTGGGAAATTTTTTTTAGTATCTAAAATATTGTTTTATTCCATTTATAAATGATTCTTTCTTTATAATATTATTAAAAAGCAATAACTAGTAATAACTATAAAAAATTTCTGAAAAATAAAAAGTACTTACCATTAAAATGGGAAGGGGATATTTTTTACGATTTGCAACAGGGCGAGGGGGGTCTTAGATAGTGTATAACATAGCCCGACTTGTGTATTTTTTCGAGCTAAAACCTACAGAGCCAACCTCAGAATCCACAAAATACAAAAACACAAAACCCTAAACCCACAAACTCCCAAAACACAAATCCCAAACGCACAAACTCCAAACCTACAAACCCCAAACCCACAAACCTGAAACTCACAAGAGCTATAGCACAGACACCTGTCTAATACTTTAAAATGTTATTTTATACGTTTTTTACGTTCTTAGGATTCAGCAACCCAAAATTGAACGGAAATGACACGCGCGGCATTATTTAGAAAGTCGGATCCGAACTTTAAGCGAGTAGGGGAAAGCGTAGGAGTGGGGGTAAAGCCCGAGCTTAAATTGTGATTAACGGCACTATTAGGAGTGGTACTATTGAAAAGGTGGACTAGCCTGATGGAAGATTTTCGTATGTGAAATTCCACACTATTAAATTAGGATCTAACCAAAAACTAACTTCTTCCCTAAACCCCTCTTCATGAATCCCACTCTTCTACTTCACAAACGGGTTCAACCTCTTTCACCAGTCTCGTTCGTGGGTCAACTGTCGGACAGCTTTCTAGATGGCTGAAGCGTCTATTTCTAGAAGGTTAAAAACAGAGGATCATTTGCTCCTTCGTGGAAGGTCGAAATGTGTGAAAAAAATATTATCGTATAGAGTATCTCGGAATGATTCCTTCACTATCCTAATAGTGAGTCTGATCTTATTATAAGAGTCAGCCTGGCCTCAAAGCGAAAGTATCATGTCGAAAAAATTATAGAAGGCCCTTTTATGCATCTAGAAGAACGGACTGACTCTCTCCACTTAGACTTACTAACTTTGGCCATCAATGTTTTACATACATGCACATTTAAATTTTAAACATGAGATTTTGAAGAAGTTCCCTAAATTTTTTAGCGTACGTGTAATGTTTATGTATCTACATAAATTGTAAATACATTTTATTATTATATTCACCAATCGAATTCAGGATCACAGCCAGGGATAAGACCAAAGTGCAGTAAATCCTCATATTTTTTAATTACAAGATGAACTGATTAAAATATTAACAAAAAATTTAATTAAGAATACAACGAATTAATATTCTACTGCTTCATAAGCTTATATAACCTATCCTCTGAACGTTATTTCCTTAATTTAAGACATTAAGCTGGTCGTTCTAAGATATTTACATTTGATAAGAGTCAGTTTCAAGGAAAAATTAAAAAAAAAATTTTTTCACTGTTATCATCAGTTACGTGATTTTTAAACAAAATTATTCGCAAGACTAATGCGTATATTATACAATACTGCCAAAAATTGTCGCTACGATCAGCGAAAGTACTATTAAAAATAACTGCTGCCTTTGAGACGTGATTTCTTGTTTAAAAATGGAGCAAAGAACTTGTTTAGGAAACTTTTAAAAAAGCCTATCAAATTAGGCGTCAATTTAATCCAAATAGACAAAAAAGATTAATCAGTAAAAATCAACAGTTTCTTGCTGACCCGTTGCGTCTCTTCAGCGATCTCCCTGTTTCTGCTAAAAATTCACCAAAGAAAGACAACAGAAATATTTAAAGAACTGAACCTGTAAGCAAATAGGTGTACAAACAGCGTACCTCAAAGAAATGCCATTTAGTGTGTCGGGAGAACCTGAAAATTTTCTCGTGCATCTGCAACGACGCAACAGTCCATCAGAGCGTCCTCTTAATGACCTGGATTGAGTACCGGAACGCTTTCGATTCAACCTGGCAAATACTTATTATCTGTCCGTTGGAAGGCTTGAAGGTTCATCCACTCATACTGAGACGCACAGACAGATTGCTATCCCTTTGAAAAACTAGATTTACTATCTCATCTGGAAATTATTGTGTGTGAAGGCACAGCGTCACCTTCCAGATAGGCGTCAATCAAGGCAATAAGATGAGCCCTCTGTTCTTATGCATCAAACTTCTACATCTCGCACTACGAAATTCTCCTGGATACGTCTACGGCGACACTAATCGCTTCAAACATTCAGTCACTCTAAATATTTTATGTGGATGACTCGAGGATCTATTTTTCTGGTGCAAGGAAATGTCCGCTTGCTCTAAATATCGTCAAGAGTGGAATAATTCTTTATGCTTCTTAATAAAAGTTTTCACCTCGATAGTGATGAGTGAGCATTCTTCCTCATGTGTTCTCAGTGAATTGCACAGCTGCTAGAAGCTATTTATATTATTTGAGACTTCTTTCAGTGAATGATGAAACTTTTTAAACTTCTCTCCAAAATGCTTTCACCAACATTTTTTCTCCGACCCACCTCTCTTTGCGTTATAGACTTTTGGTAGCGTCAGAAAGTATCCGCAGTCTGTCAACTATTTGCTGCCTGATGGTCATCAGCTTTGACTTGTTTAGTGTGTGGTAACGGATCAGGAGATCGCGCGCGAACTGGAGAAACTTGGCTGTGAAATTCCTTCCAAATCTTTGTCATGCCTATCTTTGTCATGAGTTGATGCATTCATCTTTTGGTCTAATGATCAGCCGTTGGTTGTTATTTTACGGTTTGCATCTGCTAAACCTACCAGTGCATCATAAAAACCACCATTGATAGTCCAAATGTCAACCCTTATCCGTAGTTATTCGGCATGGTTTTGCAGACCTTGATGCGAAAAGTTTCAGAGTTCTGGATGCTTCGCGCACCATGTTATTCTCGCCATATTCTCGCCTCCTCGTTCAGAGGACATACTGGTATCGCAGCACTCTAACATTTCATTATGGAGTCTATCGGTCCCCCTAAAAGTCTCGAGATTCCGCTATGCTTGGTGTTATCATTGTTATTTCGGTGAGGAACTTGGAAAAGGGGTTCGTCCATCCTTGTGGCACCCGGAGTGCAAGGATAAGGCTGGTGAATTCCTTCAGAACGACCTCCGGATAATTGTGTGCAACTGCTTATTAACCCTCAAGAGCTAAAACAGGTTCCAGGAACTGGGACGTTTTATTCAGTACAGTGTTTTTTACCAAAAAATTTCCTCATTTTTTGCAAAATATTTATTATAAGCAATTATTTTCATTTTTTTTTTTACAATATTAATTTTTGTGAGACTCTGGGCTACAATCTAAAGAAAAATTAATGTAGCAAAGACTATTATAACCGGGGATATTTCAGTTTGCAGTTTGCTCGGGTCTGGTAGACCCGTTCTAGGTAGAACGGAAAATTTCGATGTTCCAGCAATTGAGGTTTGATTATTGTAATCACATTCAGCAGAAACCCTGGGTACAGAAACCTTCTGTCTGCAACTCAATGACACGTTTGGTGACTTTGTCACAGTCCCTATGGGTTTATTCCACAGAAATCGAAAAAATTTTAATATAATTGTTTAGACGAATTTTATCCTTTCAGTGTGTATGGTCTAATGTTTTAGAATTTTCTGAGGAAAATGTAATATCTTGTAACAAAATCATCTGTATTTCTCTATGTTGCATTTTCAATTAATATCACAAATACTTACAAAGGCATTGTTGTACACAAGAACGTCTGTATACGAGCGATTGATTTAATATTTCCAACTACACATATTATTATTATTAACAAAATATATCAATTTAAATAACAAGTTTAAAGTTTTCAAATTAGAAACTATTTATAAAGAAAAACTATAGGTGGAAAATGATAACTTTTTTTCTGAAAAAGAATATCCCTTGTAGATTTTAAATTTTAGTATAACTAAGATATAATTAAAATTGTTAGGTTTTGTAACTTTGAGTGAAAAGATCGAATAAAAATTTTTTTTTTCATCTTTTACAGAAATTAATCAATGAGGTTTATATGTTCTAAAATATTTAAATTTAGTCATTTTTAAAAATAAAAAATCGCGTAACTTCTCATAATGAAATCGATCTTTTTCTTTGTTACCATTTGTGGAAGTCCTAAAAAAATTAAAGAAGAAAAATTATTTATCAAAAAAGATCTAAAAGAGGATAAAAAGGAAAATACGTCAACCGGCTGTAAAAAGTTTCGTATAGATTTATTATAGTTACTGGCAATAAATTATTGCAAAATAATAAAATAAATAAATAAAAATAATGATAATCAATCAATTTTGTAAATTTTTTATAATATCTGAAAAAGCACTTCCAGTCCCAGGCACAGCAAATAATTATCACACATACATTGAATACCATAAAGTTCAAGATTTACGCTGTAATTCTTTAATTTTCATTTCTTCTTAATTTTATCTCTATTTTTCGTTGACACATTAAAAAAAATAAAAGGGGTGTATATGTAAAATATAATTGTTTAAATTACTTTAAAGCTTTTTAAAAACTGTTTTTAAAAATGAACGAAGAAAAATGCAAATACTTTTCGTAAATTATTGGTGTTTTTACGAATGTGTCTGTCTGTATGTATGTCTGTATGAATGTCTGTATGTATGTCTGTCTGTCTGTCTGTCCGTATGTCTGTCTGCATGTATGTATGTCTGGGCTGTGAGCACGATAACTTTTGAAAAAGTCAACAGATTGGATTGGCCTTTGGTATAATCTTTAAGTGTCTTGAACTGTAGGCCAAGTTCGTTAGCCAGCCATTTTAGATCAAAATTTAAAAAGTTAGCACATTTTGAAAATTTTTAAGACCAATTTTTTTCAAGATTTAAAAATTGTATGTACAGTTATTAGTAGTACTCGATAAGAATAAAAATTTATCTTTATGACTTTTTTCAATAAAAAAAAATTACCGGAGTTATAGCAGTTTCAAAATCCAAAAAAACAAATGAAAATGAACATTTTAAGCCGAAAAACGCACGTTATCAAAAAAGTCAAGATAGGAAAAAAATTGGTTTTCGGAAGCCTTACAACATTTAAATAATAAATTTTTGAACTTTTTAGAGAAATCGAAAATTCAAATTTTGATCCCGGAAAAAATAAGAAAAAAGAAAATATTCCATTTTGCGGTCAAACTATGCAATATGCGAACATAGATGTGAAAGCAAAAATTGTACATATCTCTATTTTTAAAAAAACCGACAAAATTTCCTTCAATGATTTTTTAAATAGACCTATAATTTTTTTAAATCCTCGAAAATATTATCGATATCTCAACAACTGAAATTTTAGGCCCATGACAAAAAATACGAAAAAAAAGTAATAAGCATACAAAAATTTGCCACTTTTTTCCGAGTCTCCAAAAAGACATTTTTAAATTCAAGACATCAAATCTAAACAATTAATTCTTTTAAATATTAAAAGCGAAAGTTTTAAATTACGGAATATAAAGCGCAAACATTCTAAAAAAATTGCAAAACGTAAAAATTGAAAAATTTTCACATAATATATTAAAAAATAAATATAATATTTAAAAAAAAATATTATGAACTTTACAATTGCCACTTAGGTTTCAAAAAGTTTTAAAATTAAACATTTCCAAAACAAACTTACATCACATTAAATTTGTACAATATTAAAGATAGAATTTTGGAATTGTCTAATTTATACATTTTTAATATAAAAGTACAATTATTCAATTTAAACAAGATTTTCATTATAACTTTTTGAACTTCTTTGAAAACTTGAAAATTCAACTTTTGAACGCAGAAAAAATAATAAAAAATATAATATTCCATTTTGCGGTTAAACTATGCAACATACGAAGAAAGGTGTGAAAAAAATTGTGCAGCCAAAAAAGATCTACAAATTGTTATAATTAACTTTTTGACAGGACGTGTAGTTTTTGTTTTATTCGTAAAAAACAACATTATTATTTTAAAAAATTTCAAAGCTATAGCAATTTCAAACTTCAAAAAAAGAAACGAAAATTAGCATTATTAGCCAAATAACGCAAGAATTTAATAAAGTTAATTTTAATTTTCTGATGAGAAGAATAAAAATCGTTGTAAATTTTTAGTGACAATAAAAATTTTGTCAATACCGTTAGTTACATTTATTTATAGGACTAAAAGGACACGCAATAAAATCTAATGGGACATGTTATTGCAAAATTAAAATTCGATCTGAAAAAAATATGACCCAGGGCCTACCGTAAAAGGGAAATGAATAATGGTACAATAATATTAATGGTGTAAAGAATAGTTGTATACACACGTATTACTCCATAACTCCTTGCGATAATTTCCTGGGAGGATGTTGGACAATCCGCGATTTCTTCTGCGGTCAATTCCTCCACCTTGCCGCTATTCATGTTTAATTTGGCCCGCTTTGGCAGCGAAAAACCAGGTATAAATATTCCGCGAAGAATAGTGAATTTTCCTGTCTTTTTCCCAAATATTGCGCAGACATCACCATTGCATGCTGATAATACAATTTGTTCTTCCGTTGGTTTGGGATTAAGCTCATACTTTCTGAATCTCAAATGAATTGGTTTATCTGGAGGAAAAACGTATCTGCGGAGTTCAAATATCCGATTGGTATTTTTATGGGAAATTAGTCAAATAAATGCGAGATCTTTAAATTTATATCCAAGTATGGTTGTAAAAGTTTGCCTAAGAGTAGAAGAATTGGACTCTTCACGAAGAGGTGATTCCGAGGGTGGTGAAGACCTGGCAGAATGATGAGGTCTGGCAAAGGAGTGAGTCGTGTCTGAGCAATTTCTGCTAGGAGAAGATGAAGAAGGTTCACAGCGATAATCACCAGGATTTAAGTCATGATCAAACAAAAGCTTGGACTGCGAACTTAATTCTGAAACAAGAAATACAGGACCTAATTTTGGTTTGATGTGTCTAAACGGCTATAATTTTGTGTCGTCACAGAACTTTGGCGCATGGAAACTTTAAAAATAAATTGCATTTTTTAAATGTATATATTCTTATAGAAAATTGAATTCTCTCTCTTTTTGTTTTTGCTAAATTGACGACAGAATTGTGGACGACAATTGACGATAGAAGATGTTTCGTATCCAGGTCCAGGTCCGGAGAAAACGATAACTTGTCTTAGGGTACCTTTCACAATACCGAGTCTAGTTTTTGTTGCAGGGAAATTTTACGCTGAAATTATCAGATTCACACTTTTTTCTGAGTTATTTAAAAGTTATAAATTTTGACATTTTAAATATATAAATAATATATTAATATCATGCAGCACGACTCATGAATTTTTACAACTAATCATTATACATGGATTACGAAAAATGACTCAACTTCCGTATAGTGTCTAGGTTGTCTGCAGATCGCTTAGAAATTTAATATTGTGTTACATTTTGTTACTTAGAGATTCGCCTGATGACCTTTGATGATAATATCATTGTCATAGCTTTCTCCTCAGAACTTCTAAGCGCTTGATCCATATTTTTCTAATTTATGTAATACATCATCCGCAAGAGGTACACCTGCTGGACCAGACTTGATTTATTTCGACAAATCTGACAAGTTTCATTCTGGGGTGACATTTCGCGGTCACTAGAATTGCGTTGGAAAGTTGCCATTGTTAGAATAAAAAAGGCGGTCTCATAATCAACGGGGAGCCAATTTATAGTGGAGCGGTAATAAGGCTAATGCGATAAGAGTGACATCGGCGACGTCCAATAGACTTTTTAATTTTAATATTTTAATGACTAACCGTACTCAAATCGTCTCAACAAGAAATGACATGTGTTTCTGTTTCTAAAATGTTGCAATACTTTGCGACACAACATTTTGGCTTGGCTTTGAGGATCGAAATTTTGGACTGATGTTTAGATTTATGGACATACGTCCTATGTCTTTTCCGTATTGACCGTAGAAGGGCGAAATTTATTAGGCTGGGTTGTGTACTCTTATCACTACAAAAAGCCTTTTACGATGGAGTTGACAGTAGAAAACTGGCCCAGGGAAAACTTGAGGCTATTTTTGCATTTAGAATTTTATCTTAAAAGGCAGAAAGATCTATTTCGCTATTTTATAATAGCTGCATAAACTATGGATTAATTAGTGAAAAACTAATTTTTAGTTAAGATTGGCGCTAGAACAGATGAAAGGCTCCTCACTTGAATTAGTATATTGAAACAGCAGTATTAGCTGCAATGATTGGTCTAACAATTCAAAAATTATTATTTTTAATAATTTTGGTCACTAAATGATTGAAGGTATATGATAGTTTGTAAAAATATTAAAAGGACAATAGGTGGCTCCTCGTGGATTATCCAATCGTTTTTTTTTTATTCTAATAATGGGAACTTTTTAAAAGAAATTAAAATGATTAGAACATTTGACCTCGTAATAGGTGAACTAATTACGCGTGTTAAAATTAATTAACATAGTAAAACTACTGTACCGTAAAATAATAACACTAATTTTGCATGAAACAATGTCACTAACTACAATATTAATAAAAACAAGAAATACTTCTGAATTATCATAGAATATACACCCCACAAAATTCGCTCTAGGCTAATGACATCTAAATAGATAGAATTCCTGAAAATAAAACCAGGAATTTAACGACCAAAATTAGAAAAAAAACTTTAAATGATCCTTTTAAAACTTGGAAAAAGATCCGCTTTAAAAAAAGTTTAATAACAAAAAAATTGTGGACAAAAATTAAGAAGAGGAAAGAAAAATGTGAATACAACCAATAAAATCCCCTTCATTCTCCGTTTGATACATAAAATCAAATCTTGATTATCAAACAGAGAGCATAGATTTATGTTGCTGTTTCTAACTGCTCAAATATTTCTTGCCTTGATAAGGGTGCTGCAGGAGTACCGAAACGTTGGTGGATATTGTTTAAAAATGTTTTTTAATTGTCATTTGATAATAAGAAAAATATAAAAGACGAAAGAAATAAATAACGTCAAGGAAGAGGATTTGGTCGGTATCCTTTTCATTACCGGAAGTGCGGCAGAAAAATTGCAATTATTAAGCAATTTTTTATGTGATTTCTTTAAAGCAAACCCATAATTTTCTGTATGAATAATGTTTAAATCCTCTTTTAAAACATCTTTAACTGTCAAGTTGTTGTCAAGTGGCTCTGTAGGTCTTTCCCCCGCTACATGTAGCTCAGAGGCACAAGTTTGATCTATCTCTTTGACTCTTTGTTTTTTTCTTTTTGAAAGTCAGCACATGTCAAACCTAAGCAATTAAGAAGTGTTTGAGAGCTGACATTAAATTCGTTGTCATCATTTTCGTCTTGCTGACACCTAAAGTATTGAGTGACCACAGTCTGCCTAAGATACTTGTAGATGATAGCACCCGTTGTAAAACATTTGAGCATTCATTTGCTTTGTCAAGCAAGTATTTTGGTGATGACGTTAACATCATTCTGAGCTTTATTTTTTCGTTGAAAAAACTGGTCGCGGGCAGTGTTATTTTCCTTTGCTAATCGAACTCCCTCTGATATCCAATTTCTTTTATAACACCAATCCAGGATTTGGTGTATTTCGAGATATATTTACTGAGTTTGTAGATTTTTGTATTTTTCTTTATAGTTCATGCAAGCATTCATTTTTTGTCCCTTTAACTGTTTTGGCGACGACGTTCTTTTCAATCTCCGTTTTTTTCCCGTGTGGCGTCATTTTTTTATTTATTTCTAACATTCTCCCATTGAGCCCGATAACATGTTATCCACATTAAAATCGGTTTAGCTATTCGCGAGAAATTTTTTCTGATTAATTTCTCATATACTAGGGCTTTAAGGTGGCGGGAAAGGGGGCATTATATACACCACACATGTATCGGATTTCTGAAAACACCCTTTAATATTATGTATATTGTATATTTATATTGACACACTGATAGTACTTGAAAAAATTACTATTTTTTCGAGGCATTATACACTGTCAGTGTGCTTTGGAAGCGCGTTTTTATGTATGTATCACTGTCTATCAAATAATAAAATTGATTGGTGCTTATTCTAATTCTAACAATTCGCGTACTTACTTCAAATGAATATTCGACTTTAAAAATTATATTTTTAGGCACCGCTCTCTGACCGTGCCGGCACGGCGGTAGATTAGACTCCACTTATAATTTGAGGAATTGGCAAAATTATTTCGAGTTAAAATAAAAAAATATAACAAAGTTTGGTAGTATGTATAACCGGAGTCCTATGGCTTCTTTCAGAATGATAAAAGCCACGACTTATACGAATATACGAGTATATACTTTCAAAATTCAGATTTTTCAAAAGAGATATGATCAAAAGGTTATATATGTCTCATATAATTATCAGTGTGAAAATCAGGGTAAAAAGAATTATAGAAGGGGTGGAAGATTTTCAAGAAGAGAGAGCAACAAGGGTATCTTGGTGCACAGGTGAGGGGGAGGGCCTGTGCTGGAAAGGAGAGAGCTTCGAAAGGAAATCGAGGGATGTCTGTGGAAAATGATATGGTAACAGGGGATGAATAGGGAGAATACACGTATGTAAGTGAGATGATGGTATCGGTGAAGGACTATGTGATCATAAATATGCAAGGGTCGGGGGAAGAGGTAGATAAATTAAAAGTAGCAGAGAGGGTAGAATCAGACCATCAGCCATTAAGTTTGAGGATATAGGAGGATGGGGAATAAGGGTATTAGAGGAGAAAGTCTTATGGGCGAGGGAGGTGATAAATAAGTATTAGGAGTTTCGGAAAGGTAAGCTTTGCGGGGGAGTCGGTGGAAGAGATCTGAGAGGATCTGCAAGAGAATGTGTGTGCAAAAGAAGGTATTCAGAAAGAAAAAGAAAGGAATAGTGAATTCGTGGTGGGATATGGAATGTGAGATGATGTAAAGAAAGATGAAAAGAAAGCACAGAAAGTGGAAGTAAGAAACTGAGAAAAGGGAGAAGTACGTAGAAATGAGGAAGATGCTTCAGGTGATGTGTAAAAAGAAAGAAAAGGAAAGGAAAAAGATCTGGAAGAGAAGTTGAGGCGTGTTAAGACAGAAAGGGATATGTGAAAGATATTTAATAGGTTTACGAAATCTAGGGTGGGAATAAGTGACAAGATAGGGAGTGAAGAATCGAGGAAATTTTATAAAGATTCATTTCAGTGGTCAGATACCCAGAAGGTAGATAAGGGGATCGGAAGAACGAGGGTGGTAGATGGGGATGAGCTGAATTACAAGGAGATAGAGAAGCAAATAAGGAAGTAGAAAACGTTTAAGTCAGCAGGGCTGAATGGGGTAAAGAAAGTAGCGTGGCCGTGTAGCACAAAAAATGTAAGGGAGAGGCTGAAGGGGGTCGTGAAGAAAGTATGAAGGAGGTG
>JAAAKG020152581.1:0-31042 GCA_010014905.2 Druon quercuslanigerum
TACTAAATATGAATAAATATGATAGAGGTTTGAAATTTATAATTGGTTTCACAGCTTGCACCTCTGTAATACTTTGCAGTTAGTAGGGTGGCTTAAGCGTGTTGTATATGGGGGGCAAAAGGTCCTCGACCTGCATGCATATGGATATGGATAAAAGTACCCCAATAAACGGGCTTGCCTAGTATGTATGATCGCAGTATGACAAAAGGCTTAAAAAGCCTAGCTAATACGGGCCTTATCGACCTGCGGCCCGCACATAGACCAAGAGTACCTCGTTGGTATGGTGGCCTGTAAACGGGTATTTAGTGAGTCTCTCGCTCAATGCGACCACCCCCGAGGCCGTGGGTGTAGAGGCTCTGCATGGGCGAACCTTTTATTTTCCTAGCTACTTGTGAGAACCAAAATAGACCATGAAAAATAAAATTCAAAAGAAGAAGGACAATAGTAGGTTGCGGAGGGTGGAAAGGGGTGGTTCCTAAATGGTCTAACATAACCCTTGCCTCTCGATCTGTCTCTCTGGTAAGACAAACTCTGGCGGAGGCTGTACCCCATTTCTTCCGGCAGCTGAGGGATTGACGGTCCGACTGAATGACGCTATGACATCGAGAGAAGATTGAGGATGCAAGGTCTTTAAAGCGAGTAAGAGCAAGTAAGAGCCTCAGACCGTACCCTAATAACGAAGGGGGGGACTAACCCTCTGAAGAGGCATAAGACAGCCCAGAAGCCGAGGAACAGGCAGGCGTCAGAGGCTGGTTTGACAGCCGCTCAGAGGGCTTACCTCCTGAGTTTGGTGGTGGCAGTTTCAAGCTAACGACCCTGAAAGATCTGAAAGACCCATCTTTGGTTCTCCGGCGGTTGTAGCAAATCAACACGTCACTTAAGACAGCGTTCTCGCGTATCGTCAGATACAATATGCCTTTGGAAAAGAACACAACGGGAGCAGCATTCAAAACTCTCCTAGCTGTGCATATTCCTGAGTCTCAGATCACGGCTCATGCGGTCTTTAAAAACAGACTTGTCTACTACTTTAGGCATGTCAACTATTACTAATAATACGCAAAATACCCTGACGTTTCGTAACTCTGGTATCACTCAGATATCTCACTTTTTCGTAACTGTTTCCAAAGGCAACTTTAGAAACGAACATAGGAGGAGTGTCCTCTAATTACTGATGAACAAGTGAATAAAGTTATCGCGAGAGCTAGGAACTTTTCAGCGCCAGGTTCAGATAAATTTTACAACTTTTGGTGGAATAAGTCCACTTCTACGCACCAAAATCTAGCTCGTATATTTACTAATTTCTTAAACGGGGAAGAACCTATTTGGTATTGGTTAGTGGAAGGACGCACAGTACTAATCTCTAGTTATTATTACCAAGGATTCAATCAGATATCTATGCAAACTTTCCATGGTCTGGATTAAGTACCAAAAGGCATTCGATAACACGAACTATGAGCTACGTATGAAACTTCTTAAGTGCTGAGAGGTGCATCTAAAAATAAAACGATTTATGAAAGAGCGGATCCTCTGGTGGCGGACGAGATTAGTCATATTATCTGACAAAAGACAAGTTACTACCAGCTACGACAAATGTAAGAGGTGGGGTCTTTCAAGGAGATTTTTCAAGTTCAACACTCTTTTAAATTAACCTCTTCCCTCTATCTATTGCGTTTCGAGGCAAAAGCTTTGGCTAATCTCAGCCCGCCGAGTAGACGATAACTTACGTTCAACCACCTTTTATACAGAGACGACCTAGAACACTTTGCGTCTTTAAGAGAGGACTATGAAAATCTTCATTTCTTTATTTATATTTGAGTTTATGTAGCATCGTGATTTTTTCTGGACAAACTATAATCAGCATCTCAAAGTATAAGTCCACGTGGTCATCAAACAGCCGATAGGGTTTTTTTATTAGGAAAGGCAATACAATTTTTAAAATCAATTTATAGGTTAACGATTCCTTATGCAAAAAGATCTAATATTTCAGAAGACAAAGTCAGAAACAAGCAAGCATGCACTATGAGAAAACTTTAGGGAAAGAAACGGGTGTACTGCATGCTTGTTTGGGTAGCTGAACTCAAATCCGGTTACAGAATTGTGCCAGCAAGTAAGGATTTATAGTAAATTAAAAAAAAAACAGGTTAAAAAGAATCAGATTTACGAACGCTAGATTAACATACTTTTGAGTTATCGTTTCTTTACTTTTTCATCCATCCTTCCTTCTTTCTACCACCCAGAAAACTCGAAGCAACCAATGCCAAGTCTACAAACCCCAAGCTCACATACCTTTAGCTCACAAATCCCCACTCACATCAAATCCACACAACCAGGATCGCACGGTTGCGCTTAGCTCGAAGTTTGTACGTATAATGCGTAATTTACGTATGATACGTAAAAAATCTAAATAATGTATAAAAATTGCGGACTTGAAAGGAGGGTGAGGGAAAAGCGCATAATATAACCTTATTTTTCCGGAATGCAGATTAAATGAATTGTTTTTTATAAAATTTAAGAAATGAATGTGTAACGCTTCGTTTTACTCTACCTGCGTGGTATCCCTCCGGATGCTTCAGTCTAGCCAGGGTTCGGATTGGGGGACAGGTTTTACAAATAAAGCGAACACGTGATTTATAATACAAAAGAGATAGATAGTATATTTTCCCTATAATGTACAAATCTAATTAATCCTAGGGTGTTGGTGTGGTACGGTGTGTGTCTAGGTGTGTATGGGTGTGCGCGTGTGTATGTGTGTGCGTATGCGCGACAATTTTAAATGTAAGTGTTGTGTTTTCTTGATGTACGGAGTAGAAGTGTGTGTGTGTGTGTGTGTGTGTTAAGCCGAGCGGGAAAGAAGAAGCGGAAATAGCGAGCAGGTTGGTGAATCTAGTCCGATCCCTACAAAACCACAAAAGAGAGAAAGAGTGATAGGTCGGTTGTACCGGTTCGCATATCGGAGGCCGTGGCAAAGGGATAAAAAATCCCTTAGGAAGAACTGAAGTTTAAGCGGCTGAAAGTTGAAAATCAAGCCGTTCTACAATGTTCAATTTGAAAAAGCATTTTAAAAAATACTATCTACGACCGTCTTCTAGCTCATAGGTACGTATATATTGTTGATCCTTTGTTAATATAAATGATTGTATTAAATTTTTTTTAATCTCCTGACATCGTATTTCTTCCGAATTAAGAAACCTCTGCAAGTCAAAAGGGAACGGGCGTTCGCCATCTTGAAAACTTGAATTACATGTAAATAACTAGGCACGTTAATTACGTAAAAAAACCACTTTAATTATCTAAGGTAAATTTCGTACGCAATCCTGAATACAACCCAAAGCAGAGCTTGAGATTGGCAAGCTTGGGGTGTAAGGGTGCAGGGTGTCTAGATTTTGGGTGTGTGGGTTTGAAGTGGGTGGGATTGTGGTTTGGCGTGTACGAGTTTAGGGTTTGTGCAGCGTTTGAGTTTGGTTGGTTTAAGGTGTAAGGGTTCAGGGTGTGAACATTTGGAGTATGTGGGTTTGTAGTTTGTGGGCTTGGGATGTGTACGTTTAGAGTGGGTGAGTTTTGAATTTGAGAGTTTAAAGTTTATGAGGTTGTGTTTTTTTCCAGCTTGTGGTTTACAGGTTTTCGGTTACTATACATGGGCTTGGGATTGGTGTCCTCGAGTTTTCTGGGTCGTAGAATGAAGAAAGGATGACCGAAAAAATAAAGAAACGAAGAGTAAAAAATATGTTAGTCCGACGTTTGTAAATCTGAAGCTTTTTGGTCTGTTTATTTCAACCTAATTAAAGATAAAAAAGATTGATCAAACTTGAGTTTGTAGGTTAAGGGTATGTGGTTTAGAGGTTCGCGGGTTAGGGATTTGTGGACTTCGGGTTAGTGGGTTTGGGGTTCGTGTATTGGGAGTTTGTGGAGCATGGGTTTGGGGATGGATAAAATAATCTACTATTTGATGTCCGCGTGGACCTTAATGCATTTACAAATAATGAGAAACTCATAACTATAAAATGGTCAAAATTTGATGTCTCAGAAAAAAAATATATTGTAGCATTTTATTGTCCAAGGGAAAAGAATTGAAAATCTTTCAGGGTACATTTTCATTCTGTTTCGGAACACAAACACAATTATATTTTTGTTTGAAATTTTTTGAATAATAAAAATTTTCTTGTGGTTGAAACCAATTCTCAACCCTGCCATCGGGATGAAGAACCATACCACGCATTTTTTGTAAAAAGCTCTGTTTGCCTCTACGCCATATTTCGAACTCGACCCTTACTTTTAAAGGTAGTTGTTATGCTTCATTTCCATGCTCTACAAATACTTTATGAAAATTTCTTGAAATTAGGTGATCCCTGCCTGTGGGAGTTTCCGCGAGTTCTTCTTGACTCATATCTTCAACCGCGCCGCTGTAAACGTTTATTTTTACCTGTTGAATACGGTCATACATTGCACGAAGAATGGTATTCCCTCTCGCCAATATAGCAAAAGCATCACCACTGGACGTAGATAGTACAGTTTGTTCTTCTGTTGGCATGGACTTAAAGGTATAACGGGCTTCTTTCAGCAGAATTTTCATATTGCTTGGAAAAGTATAGCTTCGAAATTCGAATTTCTGGTTCTGATTCGCCTGGGGAATAAGCCGAACGAATCTAAGTTCATCAGGCAGACACCCGAATATACGTGAAGAATAACGCCTGGCAGGAGGAGTCTTGGACCTGACATGAAAAGTAGGCTCTGCAGGTGACAAGCCGAAATTACCATGAAGGATCGGCGTGGCAGGAAGAGAAGAATTGTCCGAAGAATGCATTCTGGCAGAAAGAAGAAACCTTTCGGGAGCATTGTGTTTTTCAGGTGAAGGATAGGATGCAAAACAAGAAGTACCAGGAATAGGTTCACCCATGGGTAAACAGTCAAACCCTAAGCTGAACTCTGCAAGAAAAAAATAAGGACTATATTTTTCTTGAACTTTTGAAATTTTTGGAATTAAATTTTACCATTCTGTCAAAAATTTGTTTGTTTGGTTAAAGATTCGTCATTTTCTTAAAAATTCACCACTTTCGTTGAAAATTCATCTTTCTGGTGCTACTTATATTTTTTGTTAAAAGTTTAAGTACTTGTTTAAAAGTAATCTGTTTTTTAACATTTTTTTATGGTTGAATAGTAATTTCTTAACAAAAAATGTACCTGTTTTATTTTGGGTAAAACTTTATATTTTTTAGTTCAAAATTTAACAATTTGGTTTTGAATTAATGTTAGCTATGGAAAATTCATAATTTAATGCTGAAAATTACCGATTTTATTGAAAAGTCGCTTTTTTCTGAATAATTTTCTTTGTTGAAAATTTAACCATTGGATTTCTAGTTGAAAACAAATGTTTTTTGTTCCGTGATCGTACAAAGAATAATAAAATAACAAAAATTACATTTTGGTCAAACTATGTCAGTTGAGAATTTTGCACCTAGAATAGAAAATACATTTTGGAACAAATGAGACAAGCTATAAAAAAATTAGTATACAACAGTTGCTTCTCCAAAATGAATGAAAATTCATACAAATTTGTCATCTATAATTTTTTGTTAGGACGCAGAGTTTTGGATTTAATCGTACAAAATAACATTTAAAATAAAAAAATTAAATTTTTTGAAAGCAGACACAAGGTACGTAAAAAAATTAATTTATAATAGTTGTTCACCCAAAAAAAATTACCACAAAAGTTATTTAACCAAAAAATATTTACAAATGTGTTATAAACACTTGTAAAATAAATTGATCAAAAATGATAATATAAATTTATTGAAATGATATGCATTTTTGAGAGTAGCTTAGAATGAAATTTAATGCAAAATAAGAAGCTGTGAAAAATTCATAATTTTATCTGAAAACTGATCTCTTCCCAATTTTGTTAAAAAGTGAATTTATTTTAATATAAAAAGAGTTTCTGAACTGAAAATTTAACTATACATCCTTATATATTTTAATTCTTAAATTGAAACTTCAGCTCTTTCTTTCGGAGGACCATTTCGCAGGCCCAACCACCCACCACCACCACCTCCCATATTTTTGGGCCAAATATTTAGTCCAGAATTTGTTCAACCAACATCTTAATTTGTTTAAATTTGCGCAACTAATTTCTTCCCCTAAAAACTATCCCCGAAAAACGACATGGTGGTGTTAGCGAAGTCATTAGCTGGCCCCGACATTATCCAACATGAACTTTATATAGGCGCATTATTTTCCTCTTAAGTTGTTTAAATTTTTTTAACCAACTTGAACTCCTAAAAAATACCTGCTGTGCGAAAAACAGAATGGGAGGGCCTGCGAAACGATTCGCTGGCTCCGATTATCTGTGATAACTTCAAATGCGCGCAGATGCGCCACCACTAAAAATTTTTGCAGTAGCTAATTAACAATGGTATCATATTTATAGGGGGGAGCAGTGTAAAAAGCAATTAAAATAAAAAAGTTCAGAAACCACTGTTATTTGATATTCTTTGCTCTTTTTCCCTTTCCGATGATACATAATACATTCCCCAAAACTACCCTTAACTCATACACCCATAATCCTCGTGATCAAAAACTTTTTGAAATTAGGAAAACCACGTTGAATAATGTAAAGATGATTTAGAACTCCAAATTAATTATTTGACACTTGAAAATTTCGTGGAAGGATAGTTTTTGGGTACAATTATAACGAGAGGCAAATTTTCAATCAAAAAGTGACTACTTTGGTGCTTTAAATCATCCATACATTTTTCCAGGTAATTTTCCTAGTTTTAAAACATGGACGTGTTGCTAGCACCGCAACCCTTTTTCTCGGAATTTAAGGGGGCAAAAAAATTTTGCTTACAGCATAAAATTAGTAAAAAAAGCATAAAAATCAGGCGTATTCCATTTATCAATTTGCCTTTGTTGCGGCACTGAGTGGACTGTCCTAGATATAATACAATTATACTCACCAATTGAATTGAGTGCAACAGCCAAGGATAAGCCTAACGTAGAAACAATCCTCATATTCCGGAATTAGGGGAAAAACTAATTAATGCCTTGATCAAGAATTTTATTTTAAATATTAATAATGAATATTCCGATGTTTCACCCGATTATATAAAATATTCTGCAGTTGTTATCTCTTAGACTTTGACGGTAAGGTGGTTCGTCTTAGATGTTTACATTTAATTATAGTCAATCACAAATATGTACGTAGTCAATTCGTCAAAACTGTAATCACAAGTTATATAAACTTTCACGTTTAAGTGAAAGCTATAATTGTTTACTGTCTTTGTCCCAATTTATAAAATTATATATTTTCACTAAAATTCCCGCTTTCTGTTGGTACCAGAAAGTCGTAAATGTTCCCAAAGTAGAATTCGCAATAAGGTTATCCCTTTGCGCCCTTTTTCCAGAAAATAAAATTCGGGTGGCTAATTTTACACCACCAAAAAAGGCCTAATTTTATCACTTATTGTGAGGCTATTTGCCGTTTTTTTTTGTAGGATTTGGAAGTCAACTCGCGATAGAAATTTCAAACGTCTGTCAAATTTATTACTATTTAATCAGCCATTAGTCCGGGCATATCGTACTTTTACAGGTTATTAAGGTGGCAATGATCGTTTTTTCGTAAAAACGATTCATTAACGGGTGCTAGTTTCAATTACAAGTTTTGTAGAAATGACACTTGTGCGTTCCGGAGGTATTTTTGAAAAAAAATACAAAAATCGTGTTTGCGTAGAGCAAAGTTTTCAACACCAAAACTAAACTAGAGAAAATTTTGAAAAAGTTAAAGGCAAGAAAACCTCCAACCTTAAACCGGTGCTGAGTTATAGTCCTTCAAAGAAACCGGATTTCTTTTAAAGATGTGAAAAAAATCAATTCTGAAGTTTTTAACTGCACTTTTGAACCTGTACATTTTACAAAAAATGTTCCGAACTTCAATTAAAGTAGACGCAATTTCAAGTGATTCTTTAAGCAATGCAATGAAATAGCCCCAAAAGGTCATTTGTTGTCGCCTCACGAAACTGAACTCTTTTGACCTATTTTTGAGGCCAAATTACTCGTGTTCAGTTTTAAAAAAAATACTTTTCTTCTTGGTAAAGCTACGTAAGTGGGGCAGGAAAAAACCTGTACGACTGAGAATTCTGCGTGATATACTAAATATGCACATAATTAATAGAAAGAAACTTATTATTTAAACAATTGATTGTTTCTTAACACAATAGGACAAAAAGGGAACTTGTAATGAGCTACAAATGCATGTATACCACCAAAATGCTCAAATACACCACTTACGTAGCCTTTCGGAAAAGCGAAGTATTTTGAAAAAATTGAGCACGACTAATTTACCCTGCAAAATAGGTTAAAAGTGTTCAACTTCGTGAGGCCATAACTTATGACCTATCAGGGCTAGGTCATTGCATTTTTCTAGAATTACTGCCAATTGCGTCTACTTTAATTGAAGTTTAAAAAAACTTTTTTTTAATATTAACAAGTTGCAAAGTACAGCTAAAAATCAAAAAGACAGGTCAGTCTAAACAAACACGATTTCAGAACTTTTTTTAAAAATATCTCCGGGACTCACTGGTGTCATTTTTTAAAAACTTAGAATTTTAATCAGGATACCTTAATAAACCGCTGTAGCAAAAAAATACCCAATACCAACTAAATACTATACATACAGTTCTTCTTTATATTGTCTTATTTCCAGTATCTTGTTCGTTTTCAAAATCAGTTAACTTTTTAAAAAAGTATTTATTTGTTTTTGTCAGCCTATAATCACAGTAAACCTCAGGAATATTTATCTGACGTAAATACTTATTTCACATATGCGATATTTCAAAATGCTGCGTCTATGTTCACAGAAAAAAATTTTTCCATAAATTTAAAAATCCTCACTTTATTCATTTTTTAACTCTTCTCATTTTATTCAAATGATTTCAAACAAAAAATCGTTCACCTAAACTTACTGAATACATAGTCTTCACTTTTTTTAGTTTATACTAAATAGTGGGTTAGTGTTCTTATCCTCTATTTGCAAAATTATTTTATTTTTTATTTCAAGAAATTCAATAAATTATTTTTTAAATTATATTATTTCCCTCTCACTCCCTCCTATCGCCACCAAATGGACGGAAGTTTGGATTAAATTCAATATTTAATAACTAAACAGAATTTTTTTAACGTCAAGTTCATATCTACGGTTCTTTAACACGATTTCAAAACAAAGCATTTTTGGATCTCTGAATCCGAGTGTGGTATCAGAATTTCAAAACTCAAAATAGTGGATCAAATATGACGGATCGAAATTACGAACAATTGGCCCATTTTCATGAAAGCTGGTGTTGAATCAGCTATTTAGAAATGTCGGCTTTGAATTTGTATCTGTATTAAAACTTTTTCTCGTCGCCATAAGGAACCAGCAAATTCAAAAATTCAAATTTTGACCTTGAATTCTTATGCAGCTATCCAAACAACCCCCTAATACCAAATTTCATTAAAAACCGTCAACTCATTGGATTTGTGAAAAACTTGGGTATTTATGTTTGGATTAGCCATTTTAAAATTTCAAACATTGATCTTGAATTCGTATTCAGCGATCCTAATAACTCCTTGATCGATCGTTTTCAAAACGATCTAACATCTTGATCTAATTTCACGCGACAGAAAGAGAGATTCGATCAACTAGATAAGAGCATCGGAATCGGAATCCCACCCCTGGAGTAGACTGAGTAGACGAGTATTAGATAATAATGCGCGCTTTAAAGAATGGAACTCTGGCGGTTTATAGACTTTTGTTTAAAAGGTACGTTTTCAACTAGTACGCGCCTGTTAAATCGGGCGAAAAACACTAATTAGATGTGTCAGCGAATGATAATCTCCTACTATTCCATCAGAAGTAAAACAGTGTATAGAGATAGAGCAAATATCGCCCCCCCCCCCCCCATTAAAGATATTATAAACCTAGATGCTGCACGTTACTAGCGAACCTATAATCAGTTCGAAAAATTAAAAAATGTCATTGCATCAAGAAAGACATTGTTCTGTTTTTGAATAATAGCATTTTTTTAGTTTATAGAATTTATTGTACGTTCGCTAGCGAGGTGCCACATCTAGGCTTGTAATAACATTAGGGAGTTTTTCGTAGCGTTTCGTAGCTTACGGTAAACGCTAAATTCACGGGATGACGATTATGCACATGCTCTGTGATCCGATTTCATTAGCGGATTATTTAGCGTTTACCGTATCCTACGAAACACTATGAAAAATCTTTCTATGTTAGAAAACCACGTAAATTACGTTACGTATTATATGTTCCGAGCCCTGGCTGCCTAGAGCTTCTGCGATCGGAGGAGAACACTCAGTGAAGCACTGATGGGATTGCGCTTATACCTCTGGCATACGCAGTACGCTCGGGGTGGTGCACCTTTCATTAGCCAATGGGAAGTTGGCGAGAACTTTTAAATAAGGAATCACATACTTTACTATCTTTAAGCAGAATTAAAATAAGGAAAATAAAATAACCAGCTGGATAAAAGAAAAATGTTTGATAGCGTCGATATTCAAGAATAGCTGATATTAATCTTAAGTATCTTACGATATTAAGAGAGATATTGAATCTGTCACTACATATCATAAAGTAATTGGAATGCCAGCCATGGGATCGGCATGCTTTTCATATGAGAGCCAAATCAAGCCACAAGAGAAAGTAAATATACGGTTCTGTTGAAGTGCGATGCTAACTCCCATCAAACTTTCTGGGGCAGCACGGACACCAACTCAAGCGGGAATGGTCTATAGAAAGAATCAATCACTACCGATTTTGATATTCTCTAGACGAGGAATACAAAAAAGTTTCATAACAAGGTCAAGGACACAGTTATTGACTTCGCATCTAAAATAAAATAAAATAAGCTTTCATTAGTTTATATTAAAATATCCTTTTGCCCACAGGTATTGATGTTCTGACGTTTCTTTGAAAAAAATTTCAATAGGGTTAGTAATTTTGTTTAAAAAACAATTTGTGCACGAACGTTTTCTTTATTCCAATGTGCTCTGTGGGGCGAGAAAAATGTCTAAACGCTTATGGGATACGGACCTTCAGCAATCAGTTACTTGTAAATTTTAATTCTACTTCGGATCACAAACAATATAATATTTTACTTTTACATTTTGAGATAAATTGAAATTATCTTGTCGTCCAAAGTGATTCACAAATCTGCCGTAGTAATGAAGAAACATGCCATCTACAGTTTCAAATAAGGCTTGTACACCTCTACGCAGCAACCTAAAGTTGACCAATACATAAAAGTGAAGGGCTTGTGGGATATTGTTTGATTTCTTCTGAAGTCATATCTTCAACCCCAAGGCTGTAAATATTTATATTTAGCCGTTTGTCAGTTTGCTTTTGCGTGCGTCGTAATTGCGTTCTATATATTGCCTGCAGGACTGTAATCTCTCTTCTCAATATTGCGAAAAGATCATTATTGGACCTATATACTACATTTTGTTCTTCTGTTCGTATGCGCCTCATGCCTCTACCCAAATGTCTCACTTGAATTGGCATTTGGGTAGGAAAACTGTATCTTTAAATTTCAAATTGTTGGTTCGAATTCGTTTGAGGAATGAGCCGAATGAATCCAAGTTCTTCAATTTCACATCCAAAGACGCGTAATGAAGGCATGGCAGGAGGAGACCTGGATCTGACACGAAGAGGGCGCTCTGCAGGCGGAAACACCTGACCGATAAATGGGTTCTGGGAAGAGAAAGAAACCTTTCAGAAGAATTACGACTCTCCGGAGAGTGAGAAGTCCCGGACCGAGGGGCACTAGGGATCGGTTCGCCATTAGGTAAACAATCGCATTGTAAGCTCAATTCTTCAACAAGAAACAAAGGATTTTAATTTTCTATTCTGGTATATTTATAACCTTTTTTCTTAACCTTAAATTCATTTAAAATAATCGTTACCCTTTATTACTACCCAAAAAGGAATTACGTGGACGATTAAATATGGCTGAAGAGAAAAGTAAGATCTGGCACTTTTTGCTAAAAGGAATGCCTTGTCCTTATATGTGGTGTCCACATAAAAAGAGCGCTTTTTGCCGATTCTAGTTTAGGATATATTCGCGTTTTTCTAAGTTTAGGTCATAATTATTATTTTTCGGTTTGAATAAGGTTTGGCACTTGGATCTATACTAAATTAATTGGAAGTACTTTTATATCCAGATAGTAACAGGAATAAGCTATATGTTATTTTCGAAAAAAAGTATAACATGCGTGCCTATAGCATTCGTCAAGTTTAAATACTTTCTTTTTGATAAACGGTTTTTCGAATTTCAACTTCAAAAATTTCCGGGCGACTCGTATTTATACTGAGAACATTTATTTTAGGTTGGATTCGAAAAATTGTAATCCGAAATCAAAAAGTTTGCATTAGAAAATATTTATTTAAAATTTTATTTTTTTGTATTATCTTAAATACGAACTAAATTATTAGGACTTAATGAGAAAATTTAACTTCTGTTGGTCAATAGTTAGTTATTTTTTGTTGAAATATCAACAATGTGATTTAATTTTTTTCTTTCTTAGTGTAACATTCCTTATTAGTTGACCATTAAACTCTTGTGTTGACTCTTTCGGTTCAATTTAAATATCTTTAATATTAAATAATATATATTTTTGGTGAAAATTTAGTTATTTATCGTTAAGAATTTCTAGTTTTGGATTAGAAATTCAACTTGGTTAAAAGATCTTTGTTAAGAAGTAATTTTCAGGGAGATTTATGATTTTAGCTGAAAATTTGACTCTTTTGGTTGAAAATTGAACTATCGTGTTGAAAACTGGATTTCAGTATTTGTAGAAATTTTAACCGCGTGGCAGAAGATTAATATATTGGATTAAATTTAGAGTTCAAATTTGGTTGTTAAACTTAAGACTGAAATTCAAAATATAATTAAATTTTGAAATTCTTAAACTTCTAACGATGCAGTTTATAAATTATCAACATTTTCAGTATTCTAATTTAAAAATTCTTTAACTTTAAACTAATTAAATTTTAATTCAGTGGGACAAGTAATTGATATATCGAAACTAATGCGTGATTATTTTTATTCGAATTTATTCAATATTAATTGGACACGGAAAAAATGAATATCTTAAACACCACCTAGATGTTTTTTTTGTTCGTAAGAAAAACTAAAATACATAATGATATAAATAAAAAATAATAATTCATACAATGAATGCAGTTTGAAATAAGGCCTATTTACTTCCACGCCTTAACGCGAAGGTGACATATACGACTATAGTTTTTATATTTCTCTATCAGAAGACAGAACTACTCTTTTAAAATTCTTTGAAATTGGATTATTTTTGCCTGTGGGAAATTCCTCGATTTCCTCTGGGCTCATATCTTTAATCGCACCGCTGTTCATGTTAATTTTCACCCGTTTGCTGGTTTCACATCTTTTTGCATATATTGCACGAAGAAGAATATCACGGGCCATGAATATTGCAAAGATGTCACCATTGGCCGTTGATAATACCGTTTGTTCTTCGGTTGGTGTGGGTTTAAATAAATTATTTTTTTCTCTAAGTAGAATTGGCAAACTGCGAGGAAAAGTGTATTTTCGAATTTCAAATAGTCGGTTCGGATTCTTGTTGGGAGTCAGTCGAATATTCCGAAGTAGTTCAGGTTTAAATCCGTGTATACGTGAAGGAGGAGGCTTGGCAGAAGAAGATCTGGACTTGACGCGCAGAAATGGCGAGGTAGAAGCAGAAGAGCTGATCGGATAATGGGGTCTGGCAGGAGGAAGAGAACCTTCAGGAGACTTAAGTCTGCCAGAAGAAGAAGAAGTTCCAGTATGAGAAATACAGGGAATAGGTTCGCCATTAGGTAAGCAGTCGAACTGCGAACTGAACTCTGTAGCAAAAAACAGAGGATTTTAAAAATTAAACATTTTGTGAAAAAAATCTTCTCGTTAAATTAGTATTAGTATCAGTATTAGTTTTTTACATTAAAATGAATTAGCTTACCCTAAAGTTTAAATATTTCATTTTCAGTTCAAAAATTATATTTATTAATTCAAAATTCGTCTCTGGAGTTACAAATCTAACAATTTTTTTAAATTCTTTTTAGGTAGAAAATAAATTCTTTCAATTAAAAATATGGTAGATAATTTGTTTCATGCTCCGTATCAATATGGGCAGTTTTTGAAATTAAATTTAAAATTATAGATTTATTATATTATTATATTCACCAATAGAATTGAGGATTAGCGCCATGGATAAAACGAGAAAAGAAGCGACTCTCATATTTTCTAATGAGAATATAAATTAGTTAATGCATTAATGAAGAATAATATTTCTAATGTAACTAATAAATATTCTAGTTCTCTATCAGATTATATGTTGTAGCATTTCATATCATAGTTGATTATCTTATCATTATTATATGTGTCAAGTTTGACCTTCTCAGATATTTACATTTTATCACTTAGTTAAAAAAAAACTATTTTTACTAAATCCGTTTAAACTGATATTACCATTTATATAATGTTTTATGTTTAGGTCATTATTTTAATTTTTCGCGGAAATTCACGCTTCTAATTGTTATGATTACAATTCTTTAGGGTCCTATCCCACCTAGGAATTATAATAGAGGAATAAAGAAGAGAAAAACAAAAATTAATTTATAAAAAATAAACACGCACGTTTTGGAATTCATACAGAATCCTTATGAAGGCAATACAAAATAAAAACATTCGAGCAGGCGGGAACAACAACGAAACGACGATGATCTTTACCTAACTACTGAGAATCAAAACCTACCATTTTGGTTTTTATTATCGGGTGTCAGGAAAGGAGCATCGTGGTTTCGTTGTTGTTCCTGCCTGCTCCAAAAATTTTTTATTGTTTTATATAATTTTTTATGTATTAGAGCCAAAACTCCTCTAAATGTATTAAATCATCTGAATGTATACTGAATATATGGCATGATATAAAAATAAGAGCTGTCTGAAAGCAAAAAGAAAAACCGCTTGAAATAGCTTTTTTAACAAGATTCGAATTTCGCCAACATTTTAAAACTAAACAATTAAATAAAAGAAAATTAGGCATCTCTTTTCTTTGTAAAGTCTGCAGCTTTTTTCATTTTCAAAGCTTACCATGTGGTAAGAATTTCGTAACAAAAGTACTCTAAATTAAAGATCAGTTATTCTTATTTGCATACAGCTTAAAAAATCTCCTTAATTATAAATATATTATATGATTATATTCACCAATAGAATTGAAAATTATAGCCCAAGATAATGTAAGAGTAGATATCCTCATATTTTACAATTAGAGAAAAAAATATAATTATAAAAAATTTACTGAACAATTTAACTAATGAAAATCTTATTTTTTACAAAATTATATAAGAATATACTATAGCCGTTATCTCTTGAAGTATTGTCGTTAAGAAGACCATTCTGAGATATTTAAATTTAATTAGGGTCAGTTTAAGAAAAAAATATAATGCATAATTTCGAAAATACTGAGATAACCATTTATACAATCTTTTATGTTACCTTAAAACAATAACTGCTGAACAAAAAGAATTTCTTTGAAAAAAATACCCGTTTGCTAGTCTTATATATTCTTGCATACATTGGACGAAGACTTGTATCATTGTTTATCAATATTGCAAAGATGTCATCATCGGACGTTGACAATAGAGTTTGTTCTTCGGATGGCATGGGCTGAATACATGATGATGTGCTTTTTAGCTGAATTGACATATCGAGAAGAAAAGTGTACCTTCGAATTTCGAAATTTCGTTGCGTATTCTTATTCGCAATTAGTCTAATTATGCATAAAGAAGAATTTCTGGCAGAAGGAGACCTGGTCGTGATGCAAAGCGGAGGCTCCAAATCAGCAGACACGACAGAAGAAAGCAGCAGAAGAAAGCAGTCTGGCAGGAGGAGACTTGGATCTGACATGAAGCGGAGGCTGCAACAAAGGAGATCCGTGCCTTGCACAAGAACGAGGTCTGGCAGGAGAAGACCTGGACCTGACACAAAGCGGAGGCTGCAAAGCAGCAGCTTTTATACCTGGCAGAAGAAATAAGTCTGGCAGGAGGAGACCTGGACTTCACACGAATCGGAGGCTCCAAAGAAGTAGACTCGCACCTGGCAGAAGAACGAAGTCTGGCAGGAGGAAGTATCCTGTCTGGAGCAAATGTGTCAGAAAAAGAAGAAGTTTTGGAATGAGGAACGCCAGGAATAGGTTCACCATTAGGCAAACACTCAAATTGTAAACACAACTCTGCAACAAGAAAGAGACGGTTTTTACTTTATCTTCTGGAACTTCTTTTCCGCTCACTGAGGGAGAAGTGCGGAACTTCACTTCTAGACTTTATGATTCTTTTAAATTTATTATACTTTCTTAATAATTCCAAAGAATACGATGACTTTTCAAAGTTGTTAAATTAGCTCAAATAAAAACACTTAATTAGAAAATCCGACTACTCTTGGTTAAAAGATAATTCTTTTTTTCTGAACAGTCAGTAATTTGATAATTCTCTTTTTTGTTGAAAATTTAAGTGCTTGGTTCAAAGTTAATCTGCTTTGTGAAGAACTCATTTTGTTTTGATTGCAAATTTTTCATTTTATTTAAAAATTTTAATATTTCGTTAAAAAAAAATTTTTACTAATTTTTTTCCTGGAAAGTTAACAAATCCAATCGTGGTTAAAAATTCTAATATTTAATTAATTTTTAAAAACTTAAATAAATATTCTCTTTGTGTAAGTAAATAGCTATTTTGATACAAGTGCAAAAAGGAATACGAGTGCGAAGAGCTGAAGGCTAATGCTGCAATCACACGAGTAGTAATCGCCTGTGCGTACGTGTAGCACACGCTTTTTTTTTTGCAAAAACCAGTCGAGAAAATTATCTCTTGAACCAGACGTTATTTTGTTACAATGACAATTAAAATGAAACGCAAAAATAAAATCAAACCTTTTGCAATAAATCAAAGTTTAAGTTGACATTTTCGGTCTAACTGTGAAGAAAGTGTTTAGTCTAGGAAACTCAAAAAGTTATACAAGTACTGAGGAAGTACTGAGGAAGTTCCTTTTTCTCTACTATCAAGTTCCCCAAAATTTTTTTTCTCTCTGCAACACCAAAAAATATAGTATTTTGTTTAAACATTTTATAAATAAAAAATAATGTTTCAGGAACAGATCATTTTTCTATAAAGATGATTCAACTAGCGCCTCCTGTGATTTTCCCTATAATCCTTCACAACTATAACTCTTCTCTTCAATTAGGACTTTTCCCTGAGATATAAAAACATGTTCTGATCCGCCCAATTTCTAAGCTTTCCTTTTCTTCTACCTGTGTCATATTTGTCATTTGACTCGTCAATTTTATATACATATATATTTCGCTGACCAACTACATTGAGGACGATGTTCGACTTAGTATTAGGCCCAAATTCTAAACCGATTCAACTTAGAGGATGCTAAGTTTATTAATCTATGATAGAGGTCACATGGCTAATTTTTTTAAGAAGGTGGTGTTGCAGGCACTATGCCGACTGCATTCGTTTTACCAGGATTGACAGATAATCAATTCTCTGAAGCCTCGTAAGTGACACAATTATTACATCCCAACTTAGCAATCGACCCAGAGAAGAAATAGATCCCGAAATGCCACTCTTGACCTGGACCTTAACCGATGACTCAACTTTGTTAGCAGTAATTTTTTAAATGCTTTTGTTTATGTCATAGGCATTGCTGACCCGTCATATCAAATTCCATGTGTAAATCGAATAGGACAAACAACGTGATCTCCATTCTGTACATAACAAGTTTAAATTTAGTAGTAAGTTTGAGTGAGACCGAAAGAGTGCTGTGTCCTGCACGAACGCCAAACACTTGGGGATCAATAACATTATTGGAATTAATGTAATTCGTTAACTGGTGATAAACAATTTTTTCCAGATTTTTAGTGATTGCAGTTACAATAGAGATAGGACGAAAATCTTTCGAAAAAATATAATTGTTTGAAAAACAGAAATTCTATATAGATCAGGCAATATTTCAAATTAAAGGAAGAAATTGTAAATATTCAAGAGGATAAAATCTGCATCATCAGCATCATAATATTAAGCAATCATCTTAGAGACTTTTTTCAATTTTTAGTTCAGGAATCTCGTAAAAGAGAATCTCGACTTTGACTTTTTCTTGACGTTTCTTCAGGAAGTGCTTGATTGCACTGCATCTTGATCATCAATCTGCACAAACCTTGTGGTTCTTGATAAGACACCCTGTGCCCGGCTAGAACTCCAAAAAGAATTATTTCATGCATGGGGAAAAACTCATTTCTTAAAATATTTATTTTTTGTGATAAAAACTATATATGAGAGTTCCTGGTAAAAATATTTGAAAATTTAATGGAGCCTGCTTGACTCACTAATGGATGTTGATATCACTAATGAAATGTAAATAGCATCGAGACGATGAGATAACAACTAGATACGAAATTTGAATGGTAGAGCCCCATGAAGCAACAGAATATTCATTAGTTAGATTTTTATCAAATCTTTTATTAATACATTAATCGGTTTCACCTTGATTAGAAAAGATGACCAGTTTTCGCACGCTTATCTTATCATTGGTGGTTATCCTCAATTCAATTGGTAAATATAAAAATATAAAAAATCCCTAAAAGTTTAAGTATAATTTCTAACCTATATCCACGTGCAAAGATTGGACATTAACCATTGTTCTTGACTAACATATGTTACACTCCAAACTGTCCATAAGAGATGATCTTACATTTCCAACTCTGCACTTCTAATTATGACGGTCAAATACATAACGATTAAATATATAACAAGAAAAGTTAAAGTAGAAATATA
This sequence comes from Druon quercuslanigerum, assembly GCA_010014905.2. Lineage (NCBI taxonomy): Eukaryota > Metazoa > Arthropoda > Insecta > Hymenoptera > Cynipidae > Druon > Druon quercuslanigerum. The sequence goes on from JAAAKG020152581.1 coordinate 18,890, forward strand.
AGACATATCAAAATGTGCACGCGTAAGTATTGTACGTTCCCAACTGTGACCGAATATGTTTATTAGCTTTTAATCTAGCACAAAGAGAAACGGATAAAAAATTGTTGCAGGGGGTACTATATTACATTTTGGATTATTGTGGATTTCACTAGGGACTGTTGCTAGAGTACAGATATTCTTTCTAAACTGTAAAGTTGTAGTTACTGCATCATATAATTGCAATAAGGATAAAAAATGTCAAAAACATACTAATATGATTAAATAGAATACAGAACTTAGTTTGATTAATGAAAATAAATTGAACCCCGATCTTTAATTAAGTCCCTCATTAAGTACCCATACGTTACTCTAGTCCCAACCGATATCTCCAATTCATACAATATCCATTCTTGATACTTGAATATCAATATTTTAAGGATGGCACATCCGGAAGATTAATTCTTCAAATTATCTTACACTGAGTATTTGATTTCTACCACTCATTGCTATGTTTTTCAATTCATTATGATCTAGTTTTCCATTATTTCTAAAAGATTTCCAGTGAGTAGTTTTCCAAATATTTTGCTCAAAACACTTAGCAAGCCGATAGCTCTGCAATTAGTGCAATTTCCTATATCAATCTTCCCTTGTGGAGAAGAATGGTGATCTCCATTTAGAAAGACCTCCAGGTGTTGAAAAGGGATCGTATAAATCGATGATGGAGACGAAAAATGAAAGTGTAGGGAACTGGTAAATCATCTAAATAAATTGACTGACCTGACTAATATACTAATCACTAATATATGCTGCTATTTCCAACCACCATCTTCAATATTCCCCATTGTCCATTCATTTGGAACTTACTTATTCTCAGCTCATATGTTAAGCATCACGCTTACCTTTGCAGATAAATTCTCGTTTAAGTTTTCAGAGGCATCTGTCATGATTAAGACGATAACAAAGCATCTTATCAAAAAAATTGTCTACGGAAATTGGTAGACCCTTTCTCGATGAAAAGTAGTATCATAAAAATTTGATTTTATCTTGTTCTGTCTTTCCAAAAAGCTCAAATTTAAATCAAATTGTTTCGACATAGGGTTCATGATACAATCCAACAAAAGGTTTTCTAGAATAATATTATAAATCCTCATTTCTGCGTTGCAGAGTTGAGTTCCAATTTTGAATGCTTACCTAATGGTGCTCCTATTTCTGCCGTTCCTCGCTCTGCTGCATCTGCGTCTCCGACGTGTGTCATTCTTCTGATAGGTTTCTTAATTCTACCGAACCTCCTCTTCGCATCAGGTCCAGATCTCCTTCTGTCAAGCCTGTCATTGCTTCCACCGCCAATAATCCTGTTAGGCATCGTTCTTTACGAATACTTGGATTAACAACATCCAATGGTGACGCCGTGGCCATATTTGAAAAAAATACAATTCTTCGTGGAATATATAATAACGAAGGAGCACGGGTTGGCGTAAACATGAGAAGCAGGGTGGTGTTTAAACTGACGCAACAATTAATCCTTGAAACTCCTTTAGGTGGGAGGAATACAATCCCTAAGAATTTTGAAGTGCTACGTTTAAATCATTGAATCATTGTCGGTATATGAACATCCATGCAGGGGTCTCGGTAAGTAGTAGGATCCCCTTATCGGATAGCGTCACGTATTTGTAATAAGTTAACACTACCACCCAATATCTCGAATATTGGTAAAGAGTAAAGTGCGTGAGAAAGAACATGGTCTAAATCGAATTAAGTTTTGTCTTTTGAGTTTTCAGCGTGAAATTTTATACGTCCAAGGGATTCAGGTTAAAGGTGTCACTAAACGCCACATTATTGTCGTGTTCTTAGCTGATGGTGCCTTAAACAATATATTGCACTATTTGCGCATATTAAGTTATATCTTATAACCTCGCTCTTCACCAATAATAAAAAATGCTTTTAGATGTTAAGTACTTTATATACATTTTTAGCTCTTGTAGGTTTTGCAGGTTTCACATACTATTATAATTTACAGTCTAGTATAAGAGAAACATACTGGAATAGCATACATAGAACGTATGTTGAAAAATAAAAAAAATATATAGAAGATATAGGATAATAAAATTGACATTCTATGATGATTAGTTTGACCCTCTGTCATGAATAATTAGTCCTTCTATTATTTTTCGAAACGTTTCCTACCAATTAAAAACTTCAGCATTTTGTATTACAGTTTGTATTGTAATTTAAGTAATCAAAAGTAGAAATTTGAAATCATGATCAGTTCGTTCAGCCCACATTATCAACTCGGCTCTCTAAGATGATAAATTTGAAACCATTTTTCAACCTTTCAGAGACAGTCGTTTAAGCCATATAGATGGCTGCCCTATAGTTAACACTTAAATATTGAATGGCACTATTGAATGGCCAGCTAGGTCACCTGATTTGACGCCTCTAGATTATTTTTTTTGAAGTTATCTGAAGAATAGGTTGTAGAAAACAAAACCCCAAAATTTAGAAGAATTACGACAAAGGATCATTGATGAGTCAGCTCTCATTCCCACTGAAATGATCCAAAACACTATTGATGCTTTTTATTAACGATTAGCATACTATCAAGAGGTGAATGGAGAACTATTCGAGCACTTAAAATAAGATGTTGTGCTGATTAATGCTAAAATTCAAATGTGAGAGGCAAGGGGACTCACGTAAATAAAGCACCCCAAAGGGAACAAATTTTTCTACATCCACTTCGTTGTTCCTGGGTAACGTTAAATGTAAAACAAGGTTGACCTTGAAATAACCTTGAAGATCAAGCTCAAGGTCAAATTCAAGGCCACCACTTGATTCTTCGTTAAAAGACCTGAGTCGAAGCAGTACAGATTGGACCCGACCCATTCCTGAGTCAAGCCTAAAAACCATCAGTTGAAGTTCAAAGTCTTCCTTGACCCATGACCTGAGAACATGTTTGGACGTAAAATTTCCTGCTCTTTCGATTGCCGTTGTCAAAAATAGGGGTTCCCATTTAAGTAAAACAACATTGACCTTGAAATAATCTTAAAGATCAAGTTCAAGGTCAAATTAAAGGTGATGACCTTCATCTTTTTGAAAAATATTTACCTGGAGAGATATTTAGGTGTATATGAATTATTATCTTAATTTGTACTATATTAATTTGCCACGTAAATGATCAGTCTCTCGCAGCAAATTATCCAGAATTTAAATATTTAATTTAGTTCGCAGTTCTTTCAAAAAGCAGGAGAAAAATGAGAATGTAGGGCTCCCTTTAAGGCGATTGGGGTTCATCTTTTCCTACCACGGGAGGCAGATCCCCACCTCCTTTTGATAACACTGACTTTTACTTTTTGGACATCTTTCTTGGAGTTTTCTTGGAAAACCTAAAGAAGCACATATCTAATAAAATAGTGATTGGTGTAACTTCAATTTATGGTAAATGATCCCCTCATCCATTTTGAGTCATTAACCTGTACTCCTGTATATTTACAATTTCTTCCTTCAGGTTGATTTATTCTCTAATCAACGTAAAATGGATGTTATTCGACTAATTCCAAAATTGTCATACCCTACCTTTATGAAAGCTTTTCGCACTATCTCTATCATAAACGCAATCACTAAACCACTTGAACAAAATTATTTATCCTCAGTTAAAAAATTACATTAATACCAACCATGTTATTAATCCCCTACAGTTTCTCTTTCGTACGGGATACAGCACTATTTCGGTCTCACTCGAAGTTACTACTGAATTCATACTGGCTCTAAATATAATCGGGATTACGGTGGTTGTCCTATTCGATTACCTATTGGAAATCTTATTTCTATTGAAATGTTTGAATGCCCAATTCTGGGTTGCATCATTGGCCCTATTACCTCAAACATTCGGATGACCTTCAATTATGCGCTTCGTCATAGGGCCTTCAACATTATCTTCTTACAAAAAACTAACCGCTGTTCCTATATTAGAATTTTAAAGTGAAAAGGCGAAGGTGCACCTCCGATTAATTCTGGTATCTTATTTCAAAGACGCTCTCCCCTCAGCATAAAAAATCTTTGCAACTTACAAGATTTGTGACGTTGAACTTTAATGACTGGTTTACTCACACGAAGCCTAGAATGAGAAGGTAAATTCACATTTCTGTTTTAAAATAGATCTAGAAGATGTTCAGGGGATTTGTTGAAAAAGAGATTAGAAATTAGATAATGAATTGGCTTCTTTGTAACCAAGAATGGGAGGATAAGACCATTAAGAAGGAGAATCCGAGTAGAAGTTGTGGACGATTCCTTGCTCCGTCTAAACTGTTGGAGGACTCTGATGGTATTCTTCAAAATTTCAAGAATTCGTTCTTTCCAGGAGAGAGTACAGTTAATAATGTACCCCCAATCTCTTAGTGAATGAACGAAGGCAATGTTAAGGCCATCAACCACGAGAATTATAGATCAATGTAAAAATTCTATGACCTCTTCCTCACACTATACCTTCCCCGCCGAGTGAGTCACTCCTGCCTCGATATATGAAGAGGCAACAGATAATGTAAGAGAAGGAGAGAAGTTTTCGGACGGATTCTGGATAGATAGGGAGTTAAAGCAAAGGTCTTCGCTTAGGATGGGTTAGCATTTTATTTTTACTCGCGTATGCAGATGGCAGTGTTGCAGGCAAGAAGTAAACAGCCCTTACGAAAGATTATGAAAAGTTTTAAGAAGATACCTGAACAAGAATAGGTTAGAGCTGAATGCGGACAATTCCAAGGCTATTGTGTTCAAGAAAGGAGTTAGAAAGGATAATGAGGAAAATAGAAATGGTGATGAGGCACGAATGTGGGTTGGGAAATAAGTTATTTGCAGATGATGTTGGGAAAAGAATGAAACTGTTTGACTTCAAAGTAATAGGTGTACTATTGTATGGAGTAGAGGTGTGGGCAAGGAAGGAAAGGAAGGAGATAAATATGACACAGAAGATGTATGTAAAGTGGACGCATCTTGATTTCCAGGAGTACGCCTAATTATATTGTGAGGAGGGATGCGAGGAGAACGTGTTAAGGGAATCGAGCAAGTAGTCAAGTGTGTGAGTATAAAGACAAATTTCAGGATGAGGGGGAAAGTAATCTGGTCAGTGAGTGTTTGTAGAAGATAGAGGGGAGAGTGGAAGTTCAAGGTTGAAGGGAAAAGGTATTTTAGCCGGAAAGGGCTGCATAGGAAAGAAGTGTGAATAATTCATAAGGAGGGAAGAAAGGTATATAAGGTGGTGAAAAAGAACGGCATGGAGTGAGAGAAGGCAGAAGAGGATAATAACATCAGAGGATCCAGGTTTCATGCTAATTATATGTGGATTCTGTCGAGGGAGAGAGCGCAGCATTTGTGTGAGAAAGGAGGGAAAGAAAGTCTGGAGCTTATAGTGAAGATGACGTGCCGTTGCATTTATGGTTTTAATTGGTTCTTGGTTTCTAGAGAAAAAAGATTGAGGGACTTGTACAGGAAGGGGTATGCAAGATTGTAACACTGGCTGGAGGATTGAAAGAGAGTGAATGGAGCCAGATGTGCATGTATGTATTGCTGCATGAAAGAGGGAATAAGAGAGCGGTTGCATGGGTGAAGAGGGTGTTGCGTGAGAAGAAGAAGATACGAAAGAAGAGAGAGGAGTTCAGGGGGAAAATGTGAATGGGAGAGGAAGTATCTATAAGCGACATTTTAATTATTTCAATTAATAAATAGATGAATATTCTGTAGTAACCACGGAGGCAAAAGTTGGCAATTTGGGGAAAGACGAGGCGAAGCCAACAAAGCAAATACGGCAAAATGTAAACAAGGAAATTTTTGTGGGCCAGCTGGTCGAAAAATAAATGTAGATCTAGTTTAGCATTCTATAATGAACTTTCTGACCATCCGAGATGATCAAGTCGAATCTCTTAAATAATAAATTCAAACCTCTTTTTTAACCTCCTTTTTAACGTCACGCTATCCCCCCATTTTAAAAATTAGAGTTTAAATCACATAATCTTGAAGATCTTCAAAATGCGCTTATATGTGTCATAAAGAAATAATTTCTCGCCACATTGATAACCGAGTTATCAGCGTTCAACATGATAGGGGAAAGGCTAGCGTAATTTTTCTAAACTAATAGCATTTTTTAAAAGTGATTATAGCTATCTGTCATAACTTAAAATGCGCTCAAATGCCCCAACACCAAAAAACTATGCGCTAGCATTGGTTGCGCATTGGTAGCACTATAGTGAAGCATTTGAGCGCATTTTAAGTTATGACAGATAGCTATGATGAATTTGAAAAATAACCTTCAAGTTCATGTTACTTAAACTTTGAGTCTTTAAAGAGCCACTCCTGATATAACCCCTACTGTTTTGTGACGCAACATTTTTCATCGGTGGCGCATTTGAGCGCATCTGGGGCGCAATTCAGTAGACTAAAGAAAATCCAAAAATCAAGAGTAAGGAAGAAGCTGGAGTAACTGACCTAAAAATTTACTTGAAAAGTGTACTTCTCTTTAGAAAATACTTGGAATAATGATAGCTACCAAAAAAATATCAGAAATACAAAATTCAAAATATATAAAATAAACTTAAAATACTAATACACAGCAACGCGAATGTGACCCTTAGGTCAAAATTCAGTTGTTATGTTGCTTGAATAGGATGCAGAACTACTCTTTTGAAATTCTGTGAAATTCTATTAGCACTGCCTGTGGGACATTCTTCGATTTCTTCTGGTGTCAATTCCTCTATCGCACCACTTTCCATGTTTATTTTTACCCGTCTTCTGGTCGTACATCTTTTTGCATAGATTGAGCGAAGAAATTGATCATTGGTCATGAATATTGCATAGATGTCACCCCTGGACGTTACCAATACAGTTTGTTCTTGGGCTGATATGGGCTTAAATGCATTATTTTTTTCTTTAACTAGAATTGGCTTATCGCGAGAAAAAGTGTATCTTCGAATTTCGAAAAGCCGGTTCGGATTCTTGTTTGGAGTTAGTCGAACATTTCGAAGTAGTTCACGTTTATATCCAAATATGCGACTACGAGTTTGCTTGGTTGTGACACTAAGAAGTTGTTTCGCATGAGGAGATCTGGATCTGGCACGAAAATGTTGCGTGGCAGGAGGAGAAGACCTGACCAGAGAATCAAGTCTGGCACGAGCAAGAGACCTTACAGGAAAATTAAGTATGACAGGAGAATTAGAAGTTCCAGAATATGGAACACTAGGAATAGGTTCTTCGTTAGGTAAACTATCCATCTGCAAACCCATATCTGCAATAAGAAACAGGCGATTTTAATTTATGCTTCTGGAATATCTTTCTCTTCCGAAGAGAAAAGTACAAAATCTTAATTTAAGAGTTGATGGAAATAGACGTTTCTTAAAATTGTAAAGAATTCAAGCGCAAGTTTAGTGCGATTGTCCTTTTTAAGTTTGCATGGTAGCGGAGAAAAAATACAGGTCTAGATATGAAACATTAACTCAGCACTAATAAAAATTTCTGTTGGAAAATTCCACTGTATGTATTGGAAGTTTAGTGCCGAAACCTAAGTCAGCGCTACAATACATAATGTTGTAGTTTCCAAATGCTGGCATTGTTAGGGTATCATACTTGCGGCTAAATATCACGTTACCTGTTGCAAAGAAAAACTGAGAGAACAAATTTTATTCATTCCTCTGAATTCACGGATTAAAAGAAACACTATTAGAAAAACTTTGTTTGCTGAAATGAATCCGCTATCTCTAACGGTTCTCGAACAAAAATGGGCAGGGTCCACTAGGCCCTGATTACCCCTTATCGCCTGCAAAAGAGAATTTGATCCTTATGGTACAAGGATAACCTTTTTGGATGGAAAATATAGTTTTAGATTATTTTATAAAAACAATATTATTTGTTAAATTTATTAACATCATTGAAAAAATTACAACGCAATAAATTAAGCATTTTATCAAGGACTAACAGGACTAAATTTAGGTCTTACAAGACGAAATTCTGCGAAACTGGAGACTGGGAATTTAATAAGAAAATTATAGGTTTACTATAATATTATATTTACCAATAAAATTGAGGATTACTGACATGAATAAGATGAGAAGAGAATCAATCTTCATACTTTCTAATCAGAAGAAAAATTAATTAATGTATCAAAGATGATGATGAGCAACAGTCTAACTGATAAATATTCTGGTTGCTCATAAGCTTGCATAGTCTGCCATGCAGTCGTTATCAAAGATTATAAACTGATCTCACAAGTTATATGATCTTTCACTTTTAAATAAAATTGCAAGTCTTTACGGGACTCCGCATTAAACTCGAATAAAATTATTCCCAAAATTTTTTAAAAATCGTTCAAAATTAAAAAAAAAACTTAAAACCTTCTAGATTTTTTTACAGTATTGGAAAACTTTTGGAATGTTTAAAAATCATTTAATTAGTCCCTTAAAATTATTTCTTAAACGTAAGAGATTATTTTAAATTTTCCCAGCAATCTTAGGAAATTTTTCTTGTTATCTTTAAACCTGTCGAAGTTCCTAAAAGCTGCATGTGTGTATAATGAATGTTTTTTTATAATATAAATTGACGCCAATTTGAAAGCAACAAAAAAATGATGAGTTTATTTAACTAAACTAAAATTGATATAAACTTGAAAAACATGTTTTCGAAAAAACAACTTTTCTGTCTTTAAAAAACTTTTGTATTTGCTAAATTATTTCTATGTGTTTGGTTAAAAAATTTTTTTCAGTAAAAAATGAGTAGTCAATTTCTGTCACTTTTTTTGTTATTCCTTTCCCTTTTTTTAAGGAAAAAGAAATTCTGGGGGCTATTTTTAAAGACAATTTATCGATTTTTGAAAAAAAATCTTTTGCGAAATTTAAGGAAATCGTTTGAAATATTTTGAAATATTTCACAATTTTCTATTAAAGTTCACTTTTAAAAATAAAAAACCATTAAATATTTTCCTTAAATCTTGAACCTTTTTTTCCACTTCAAAGTTTTTAAAATTTCTAATCATTTTTAATTACAATTTTTTTTTGAATCTTTTGAAATATTCTCTTAAAATAATTTTTTAAGAATCTAAAGAATTTTTATAATTTTCTTGAATCCAAACAAAACTCTAATTCTAAGAAGGTGAAGAACTGACTGAAGAAGCAGGGCTGGCAGAAGCAAAAGACGTTTCAGGATAACTGCATCTGTCAATAGAATTAGAAATTCTTAGAAGTTGATTGTTTACAAATATTTGCATTTCATTAGTCATGTCTCTGGGTGCTGATAATCGAGATCAGAGTGTTAAGTGAAGGCGTAAGGGGCGCTATGGAACGGATGGAAAATATGTGGAAGGGCCTAAGAGAAAGTAATGAGAAGTGGGAAAAGGAGGTAAAAGAGCTGAAGGAGAAAGTAAAAGGATCGCAGAGGATGCTTGCGTCGGTATAGAAGGAAAAAGAAGGTAAAACGAACCAGATAGAAAAATAGATAGGAAGGTAGAAAGAGATAGGAAAAGCAATATTGTGATAAGAGAATTTAGGCTAAAGAGCGGGGAAGAAAGGGAGCGGGTGGAAGCTCTGCTACAGAATATAGGGTGTGTTCAAGGAAAAGTAGGGAAATTTAGGCTGCAGGGGAGAAAGGAGACTAAAGTGGCGGTTGTGAAATTGGAGTCCTGAAAAGAAAAGTTGCAGGTTATGCGAAACAATAATAGGATAAGGGATAATAAGACTTGTATCGATCAAGATTTTACAAGGAAGGAAAATGCTAAAGTTTGCAGGGAGTGCAAAATGACAGAGATGGGGGGAGAGGAGTGAAGGGAGAGCGTCGAAAGTAGGGTATCAGAAAATAAAAGTAGATGAGAAAATGTGGGTATGGGACGAGGAGCAGGTGGCTTAGATGAAGTGCAGGGGAATTTGTTAAGTGGAAAGTAGGGGGTGGGAGTAAAGTAAGATGGAAGAGTGTTAAAGGTGTTGTACTGGAACATTGCACGGGTAGATAAAAAATATAACGATTTTCGGAGGTATATTTAGGAATTTGATACGATGGGAGAGGTAGAGACGTGCGTAGAGAGAAATGAATAGAATGAAGTAGAGTAAAAGTTGCCAATAGGGTATAATTTGAGGCTAAAGGAGGCAACCGGAGTAAAGAGAAAAGGAAAGGCTAATTAATTAGGGGAATATAACAGGGGTGCCGGATGGATTAGACAAAAAAGTTAATAGCGAAGGAGAAGGGAATACCGTGCAAATGAGCGCAGTAAAGATAGGAGTAACGTATAAGTAGATGACGGTGTACAATAAGGACTGGATGGAAAGGATTGAAGAAAGGGTGGAAAACTTATGAGAAGAGAGATATAGAAGTTTATGGTAGTACTGGCGGGGACTTTATTTCGACAATTGAGGGAAAGGAGGCCTGTACCTGAAAGGGCATAGCTTCGAAAGGAAATCGAAAGATAAGATAAAAAATAAATAGGTGCTGTTTCTAAGAGACTGGATGAAGGATAGAGGCTGGGCGGTGGTGAATGGCATGGTAAAAGCGGAAACAATCCTCATATTTTTTAATTGGAGGAAAGACTTATTTTTGCTCTTAACAAGAATATTATTAATAGCGTAACTGATTAATATTAAGTTTCATTATCAGATTATAATGCTTATCATATAGTCAAATAGTAGATTATATGTGGCGAATTTCTCCTTTTCAGATATTTACATTTCATTAGTCAGTTTCAAGACAAAAAAGTTTTCTTACTGAATTCGTTTAAACAGATGTCATAATTTGAGTAATATATCACGTTCATGTAAAAATGATAATTTTTCACGGCAATTGACTTTGTTAATAGTGAGAATTAAATTTTTTAGTAATATTCTCCGTAATAAGTTAAAATTATGATCCTCAACGGAAATTCTCCGTCCTAAACTTAAAATCGAAAAAAGAATAATTTTATTTATTATTCGTAAATCCCTTTTCCTAATTAGTTTATATAATTATTTAAATAAATTTACTGTTTTCAGCCACAATTGTTATTATTGCGAAAAATTTCTTACTGTTTGTGAGAACTATGATTCTGTCACAAATTCTCTGTCCCAACACTAAATCAGAGTAGTAAAATATATAAAGCCATTTTAGTTTATTTATATTTTCCCTAGCGTCCAATTTTCCTCTTTTATGTCTCTTTTTCTTGATTCAAAATAAAGATATTTTTTAGCGGAAAATTCAAGTAATTATTTGGCAAATTTTAATCTTGAATCTTGTTTTTTATTATAAAATCGGCCTTTTGGGTAAAAAATTATTATTTTTTTGTTAAAAATGTTAGAACGTAGTTCAAAGTTAAGTTATTTTCTCAATAATTCAGTTTTTAAAAAGATGTACACTAAAATTTGGTTTAAAATGAAATTTTTTAACTCAAAATTTAGGCATTCTATTTGCACTTAAAAATATATCGTTTTTATTTTAAAATCCAATTATTTGGTTGGATTCTGGTTAGGTCGAAAATTAATCTTTTTTTATTTAAAAATTCAACTACATGAATTTACAACCAAATAGTTAATTTTGAATATAAAAGAGTAACTTGTAAAAAAATGAACACATAAAAAGAAAATTACTTAAATTTTTAATCGAATCATTTTCAGCTAATATAAAACAAAGAATCTTCAATCAGGAAAATTTAGTTTTAGCAAAGCAGTTCAACACTTCGCCAAGTAGTTAAATTTTCAATTAAAGAAGATAATTTTTTTGATATTATAGTTCGCTCTCCAACCACGGAAATCAATTTTGTATCGAAACAGTTTATTTTTCCATCCAAATGACGAATTTCTAACAAAACAGTTGAATTATAAAGCAAAAAGAACTCAAAACATAAATTTTTAACAAAGAGGATTAGTTTCATTTCGAAAAAGACCGGTTTTCAACAATGCCTTGGGCATTTATGAAACCTTTAAGCCTTAGAGATTGTGGTTTACAAGCCATATTCTAAAATGAGATGAGACTGGGCGATGGAACCCTACTGGAGTTTCGATGATTTCATCTTTGTTCAGTCGAGTAATCGTGCCACTCTGCATGTTTATTTTTGCGCGTACTTTATATAAATTGTTAGGACGATATATATATATATATATATATATATATATATATATATATATATATATATATTTCTGCAAGAACATAAATATTCGACAATATAGCACAGACGCCCCCCTCTACTGT
>JAAAKG020152592.1:0-31042 GCA_010014905.2 Druon quercuslanigerum
CTTTAAACAGATGGCAAAGTTTTCCCAATTAGTATAGCTGCTAGAGAAACATCGAATATTCATTTTTGGTCATTGAAGAACATTCGAATTCTGTTGTACAAAATTATCTCTAAAATTGTAAGCATCATGGGAGGCATCTTATATTTTTAAAAAATGAGTTTGCTTAAAATAATCAACTTTGAGTCTATCTTCTGACGAAGCTACTTTCTGAAGTTGTAAATATAAATCTATAAACTGTTCCTATATAAACGCTGAAATGATAAAAGCATTATCTTAAAAAATAGTAGGTAATTATTTATGTTGTAAGTCACAATTATTAAAGTACACACAACCGATGATAAATATGCAACGGTCGACTAGAATAGAACTAATATCTCTCAATAATGAAAATAAATACTGACTTTAAATTAAATACTGAAATATTAGAATGCTTTCAAGTAGCACACTTAATTTAAACTGGTTCAAGTATCAGAAGGACTATACTTGACAGAACCCTCGTAGATACTGAGCTCCCAGGAAAAGGGTCTGAGCCAGCTCAAGAAAAAGACATCACGCCACTACCTGAGTACCGACTCCAATTAAAGATACGGTCCGAAATTTAAAACAGAGGGAAAACTTCAAGAGAAACAATAGCTTCAAATAAATTATTAATATTGCGCCCGCCTTGTTCACCGAGCGAAACAGATACCAAGTAGGAGGCCAACAGCCTGGGGTTTTTTGTGTTTTTTAAAAATCTGGTATCCCAGTTTATAGGTCGAATTCACTTTAAACTTTATGTAAACTTTAACAGCGGGCAATTTTACATGCAATAAAATTTAACTTCAGTTTTTTGAGTGTAATTTATTTAATATAATTTTAGGAATTCAGAGAATTTCAAGAATTGTAATCAATAATGAATACGAAAACATAAAGTTTGATGTAACAAAGTTGACCAATTTCGAAAAAATCGCCTGAGAATTTTAAGACTTAAATTTCATGAGTTTTCAAAGTTGAGCTTGTAAATCTTAAAAAACTAATTAAAACTTTTTTTAAATTATTAAATATTTTCTCCCATGATTTGGAGATAATAAAGAAGGACAAAAGCAAGTTTAAAAAAAAAGTGATTGGTTGAAAAAAATTCGTCCTGCGTTAAAATTGTAATTTTATTATTATTATTATTATTTTAGTTAATAATAAACCTATTTTTTTATAATAAACTTGACTATTACGTTCTGCACTGCAAACCCCACGTTTGTTAATCACTCGAGTTTGACAAAAATGAAACGAAATGTGATTAATATTGAGAAATATTCAAATGACGACCGTTTAAAAAAATAAGAATTCTGAACGAAAAGATTTAAATTTTTCTGCATAATTGTATATCTCTTCGCAGATTCTGCTATAAATCTGCTTTACATCTTTTACAAATTCACTTAACTATTATGCTTTATGTTTAACTTAACCTATAATCGCTTTCCCTTCTTATTTTTACCAGTTCTTATATATTATCTTATCTTAAAAGTGCGCGAGACTTTCCAGGGCTTCTATTTCCACTAACAATTGCTCTTCAAACTTTTCTAGAACACGCAACACTAATTTTCCTTGTACAAACTTCTGAACTGTTATTGCCCGCATAACGGCTTCGTTCTCACTTCCCTATCACAAACAGTGAACATATTTTTCATTTGGATGCTCAGTCGGATCTCTTGAAACTACAGTTCTAATATCTATGAGATTTTTTTTGAGATACTTTTCATCATAGCATAAGCAAATAAGATGGTGATCCTTCTTTTCAGGATCACTGTTTCCCTACCTTTGATCTAGAAATCAAGAAAGAAAACCTCCTAATGACGGCAGTACTGACTTTACTACACATTCTGAAAAAAAGATTAATTATCTGCTAGCTTAGAACAGCGACATCGAGATTGTTGGCAAGGCAAGCTTATTTTCACAACAGTCTCAAGCATAAGTATTTAGATTTGTTTTATAAAAACTTAGATTAGCCTACGCCCATGAGATATTCTCATGGACTCTTAACGTTCCCGGTAAATAAACATTAAGTCTGTTGCTGGAACTTTCGGACAAAAATATTATAGCCAAGGAGAATTCAAAGAAGGAGAGGTATAGACAAACTTGTAAGAATGTTGCGAATAATATACCCGCTATACTCTGTTAAGGCAATCTACCTTATCATCGTTGCTCTTGGATTTGCAAAACTTTTACTGCTTAAATTCCTCAAAAGCATCCTTGCGTGTCAACAAGATAGACATACAGTTTCATGCAGAGTAACTACCCATGTCACGGTCATCTGATTACGCGAACAATCATATAATTTAAGATATCTTTGAAGATCTCCTACAGCATGTTCAGACAAGTTATTGGCCTGTAGTTCTTATGGTCGGGCAAGTTGGCTATCTTCAGGAGTATCAATGTTCGTTGTTCTATTAACTACTCCGGAATAGGCTCTTCCGACTTTAGATATGAGGTGAAAATGTGGACCAGATACTGGTGGGTTTAACAAAACTTTTTCCACCAGAAGATCTTGATACCATTCTGTCTCGTCACTCTTTCTGCTTTCGTCACTCCCTTGGTATTGGCTGGTAGGCATTCTGCTGGAAGGAATTTACATCCTGTGTGCCTTTACGCAGTAAATGCTGAACTTCGTAGACTTCCCTCAAAATGCTTCGACCTCTACAGGTTTTTGGCGAGTGGTCAAAAGTAACTGAAGTGCCTTAGAAGAGGCGAGAGGTGCCAGAGAACAATTGTTTATTTTCTCTGGCACACCTCTCCCTGCACTCTAGACATCTTCTGGCGTCAGATAGTATCAGTATTTGTCTACATTATGCATCCTGAAGATCAGCAACTTTCAATTGTATTTGCGATGACGAAATCACAATTCGCATGTAGTATATGTATATGTAGTCAATCATCCTCCAGTTCAAAGGTATTGAGTACTAATGGCTTCTGATGTTGTCGCGCTAGCCGGGCTAGTGGCGTGTAACGCCGTGTCTGATTGAAGATATTTGCTATTCTAATTTTATGGTGAAACTTTCAGTTTAAAAGTTGAATGTAGACTTGTTCTTCTTGTTGAACGATTAAGTACTCTGAAATCAGTGTGATTTTTAGTATATTCAAATGTCTACTAGCTAGAAAATTAGAGGATCAATTGTAGAAAAAATGACTGGTAAAAAGATAATGTGGATAGTTTAATTAAACTTACGAGTTTTTAATAAAATTGTTAGCCGTAATTAATGTTAGAGGATAAAATTTCGAGGAAATGCAAGGGATACTTGAAACTAATTACTTCAAAAATTAAATGATCGTTCTTCTTTAACAACTGTCGCCCTTTTGAACTGAGAACGGAAATTATTTCATGGGTTGATGACAGATTAAGAACTACAAGATTTTCAGTAACGATAGGGCACCGAAACATAGCTCTTAGAACGCGAATCGATGAAATGCACCCTGTATGTAGGCATTTGCGTACCTGTGTGTCGACTTTAGACATGCGGAAACATTCTAAGCATATGGAACTCACATCGCTGGCCCTGATGTCGTCATGTGTGATTGTTCCACTAATGCCTTCTAGTCCGGCCTGCTCACTTGATTATTGAAAACAGGCTATCCAAATTGCTGTTGAATTTTAGATACGAGCCCTTTGACATCTTAGTAGGGATTCGCGGTTCGTAATTTCAACAGTAACTACGTGTAAATATCGAAAATGTTGAATGTAACGGAGAATAACAATCACCAACACAATAACTTAATGTATAATATTTAATGTTGTAATGGAAACTTGAGTTCGTGGATATTGTAAAGAGAAAGTAAGGTTAATTCAAGTTTACGATAGTAACGTTTTTATGTATAATTGTATTGCCTTTAGCATTCATATTTGTAATTGATTATGAAGAAGATTAAAACTAAAAATTTAGTCTGATCACCTTTTCTAAGTTGATTACTAAAATTTTATGACCTATACCACTGTAAAACTTTACACCCGATCTTAGAAGTGTAGCTTCGCGTTTTTTACGTACAAAATTAGTGGCCTGGATAAATCTACGGAGCATATTGCAAAATTTACAAATGGAAATTCTCGTGTAAAAATTGGCATATATTTTTTATAATTGGAATAGGAAAATTTGAAGTTCGTACATTTAAATTTTCATATTTTCGCTTTCTTAATCAAATACACTAATGGATGACCTGGTAAAAATGCTCTTACTAAATAGTAATATTTCTGTTAAGAAATCAAAAGAAGAGTCAGTTGAACTACGCGATGTTACGCAAGAGATGTTGGCAAAACAAGAAATAGTTGCGATAAATACCAAAAGGGAATGTGAAACTACTATTCTGGACTATAGGTATGTACTGATAGATTTTATAATTATTAAAAATACTTTGCTAAAATAATGCAATCGCGGTAGTATGTAGTATGTAAATAATTCTTACAGATTAAAAGCAAGTTTCTCACTTGAATGGTAAAGTAACTTTAAGACTCCCTGTGTTTAGATTTTTAGAATAAACAAGCGTAGTTTTCTTCATAGTGAAGCAGATATTCGTATTTTCCTGATATCAAAACAAAATCTTAAATGCCTGATTCGCAAATTTGTGTTACATTTCAAAAATTCCAGATGTAAACTCTAACTTACGTATGATTTAATTTATTGTGCTTTTGTGAGGACCTTGAATAAAATAGTATATTCACGAACGTCAAAGTTACATGCTTCCAAAGATTCACTTTTATCTGAATGATATGCTAAGGTGTTATTTGGAGAAAATAATCTATATATTTTTGCATGCTATTGTTATCAATCTTCTTTGTATACTATGTTTTGTTACACCATTCACGAGGCAAACATTTTAGAATTGGACATACAATAAATTGTACGAATGCAGTTAAAGTTTCATACGTAAAAACATTTCTTTGGGGTTGGAAATACGCAAAATATAAAATCTTATATTTAATTTAAGTTAAGGAAACTTGAAAAATATATGCGGGTCTATATGTATTTTTAAGCGTTTAAAATAGTGCAGCCCGAGAGCGATGGTGGCAGACTAGAAGTCAGCATAGATACGTATGTATGATTGTGTAAGTTTTATTGAGTTAAGTTAAACATCAGGTTTTTCCAAAAATGTTTCGTGCTCCTTTATACAACGATTAATCGAGTTTCGAAGTGAGCACTGATTTTTAGCACTGCTCACGGAAGCCATTTTTGACGGTAGTGTACGCGAATTGGTCTGAAACGATGCTTTCACACAATGTAATTTTCAAACGATATCCAGTAAATTAGAAAACCATTTTTCACCTGAGGGGCCGTTCAAGTATTAATTAAGCATAATTTAATTTTTTTACCCCTCCTCCCACCGTAAGCATTTTTGTCAGTGCGAATACACATCAAGAAGCATCAATTTAGATCCATCTGCCCCTCGAAATGTCTACGTAGTACTTTAATAGCCGCTTATTTTTATATGTGAATATAATCGAGGTAGGAAAACATTAATTATCTGTATTTCTTATATAAAATTTAATTTTATTAAAGCAATTAAAAAAAGGGCGGAAGAAATTTTAATTTTACAAAATGTCGAATTTTCGATGTAGAAGCCTTGAGCACGAACCATGGCTCTGACTGCTCCAGCAGCATCTTCATCCATTCGCAACTTTTCGGTTTGGGGCATTTTGCAATCCAAGGTCTAAAAAACAGGAGAGTGTGTCGGAGTTGTTTAAATGGTCCCAGCATTTTTTTAAAAATTTTTCTTTAAAATTATATTTTATATAAGTAAAAATACAGCGTTCTAAAAAGATGCTGTTCAGTTAGGCCAGTCTGAAGTAAATTGCTTTAAGATAATTTTACAATGACATATTAGCCTGGAAAATTTGATGTCAAATTTTTTATGTCAGCTGACACAGAAAGCAAGTAGAAAGTATTCAGTACTACAATGTCACAAAAGCAGGAGTCGATTCAGTGGCACAAATAGCACGCAAGTACTCTAAGCGCTCCAGTAGTCGAAAACGGCCTGACCACGTCTTCTACCTCGTTCTCCATCTGGCAGTAATACATATTTGATAATCTACCAGAAGTATACTGTGGTAAACATCTGTTCTCACAGGCACAGCTCATCGTTGCATCAGAACTTACCCGCAATCATTCATTCGCAAGAGGCAAGGAACTCATTATGAGCCTAACTGATGAAGGTGAAACCGATAGGGAAAATGCACGGAATTTTGGAAAACGCTGTAACTGCCATATCCTGAAGAATTGCAAAAGAAGCAAAAGCATCTTTTATTTGCAACTCATGGGAAATGTCCGTCTGTAGTAAATGCGTTGGGCAGCAGTTAGTTACTTGCGTAACATGCGACCAACACTTAAAATAGTAATTTTTTTCCTTAAAAGTGACACTTAGTAAACATTTTCGTTTACCTGCTTCTTAATTTGCTGTGATTATCGATGCTTACCTTTTCATTCAAATACTTTTACATAAAAAAAGTGTTTATTTCTGTAGTGAATATTACATTTTAACGCGAAAATGCTTATTTTTGCAAATTAATGTGTTTTTTATCATATAGCATTATTAAATTCATCATTTTATATTTGTAACAAAGTTATAATCACCCCACAATGACACGATCCTGTGAACCCAGGACTAGGACCAGGGAGAACACCACTTCCCATTCTTAATACCCAAAACCTGGGCACCGGGAACCCAGTGTTATGCTCTCTACACGTACTTGTGGTCAACCCATCCTAACTTTCCGCAATCCCGAGTCTTCAGCAAACGTCGCCGCGAGATTTAACATCGAACGTAGGCCAGCAGATCCTACCAACCAATTGTAAGTTGGTAAACGAGAACAAATATGTTATATTATTTGCCTCTATTATATGACTTCACTTACTTCTCGATGCTCCACATCCTTCTTCTCCCATTAATTTGCGAGATCCGTCACAAATTTGGCGCCTTCCTTGAAAAACCCAGCATCCCTGAAAAATCTTAAGTCGAGAATGGAAATTTGAGCATAAATATTAGAAACGTAACTCAAGCAACCCCAAGCTTTCCCGCCCTAGTGTTTACTTCCACTGCGTCGTCAGGCCACGCGCATCCCCCAGTAGTAAAAACCGAGACGCTCACTTCAGTGATGGTGTAAAATAAAATAGATGAAATCAAAGGCATTTAAGATCCGGAAAATAAAAGCTATTTCGAAAATAGCAAATCCGGTAAAAAGTGTCAGGGAAAAAAGAGGGAATAGAATAGCTCCAGAAATAATAATTGACGAGGAAAATGCACAAGCAACGATGACTCACGAAAACAGAGATAATCAGTTAGTCGAAAACGAAAACAGAGAAGAGGAATTAAAAAGAAATTTAGAATTCGTAACAGTGCAAAATAGAGAATTATAATGGGGGGGGGGGGGCGGTACCGCTAAGTCAAGAGAGATGTGCAATCCCAAGAACGATAATGCAAACTCAAACACTGACAGAAAGTACCCCAAACTCAAAGAGACAAAACCGTACCCCATATAGACATGACATTGGCATACTATCTCCCAATACCGAGAATACGTTAGGAAATTGGAGAAAAGATACTGAGAATAGTAGCACTTTAGAGAAAGAAAGAATAGATAGAGAAAGAACAGAGAAAGCAAGATTAGGTCGCGAAAGACTACGAATAGAGATAAAAAGGCAAGAAAGAGAAAACGTGAAAATAAATAATGAATCTTTTGAAATCGATTAGTTTTTAAAAAGTAATAATAAATTTTGGAATCGCGCAGAAGCATAAATTAAGTTTGAAGACAATAAAAGCGATACAATGAAAATAAACAAACTTTCAGAAAAAATTAAAAATTTTAATTATAAATTGTACAAGTGCAAAGGCAATCAATTATGAGAAAATCAAACTTGTCTCAATTTCAAACAGACTTGCAAGGTAAAATCGATAAAATTAGAGACACCGACAGACAAAGAGAGGAGATAATATTACATAATTCGAATGAAATTCCAGCAACTCTTCTTCCGGAATGATTCAGACACCTGTTCAAATGGTATCAAGCTGGCTCATTAAATTTAAAAATAATGCTGAAAATAGTGCAAGTTACTTTTTGAATAGTTTAATGAGGTTCAAAATAGGCTGCACAATTACCGAGGTAGAGACCAATTCATTGCGAATTATCAAAAAAAAAATCAAAATATTTTTGCTTCTAGAACGTAAATTAAACAGCTTTTCGAAAAATTAATGCCCGTCCAAGCCTATAATGGTAATTAAGAAAAACTTATGAAAATTTGAGAATTGAATATAAAGTTTATATTGCAAGAAACACTTTTTGAAATTTTACGGAATTAGAAATTTTAGGACGATAATGGGAAACAGAATTGGCAAAACCTAAAATAAGAGGTCAACAATGAAGCATTTTAGATATAGATGATAATAAAAATAATAAAAGTAAAAATCATCAAGGAAATGATAAAAGTGAAAATAATATTGAAGATGAGAATGAGAATAGAGATAAAAAACAAAATTATAATCAAAATCAACAAAGACAATTCAGAACTAGGTATCAAAGTCAACAAAGTAGACAATTTCAACAAAGATTTACAAACGGAAATCCTAGATTTTTAAATTCAAGTTTTAAAAATAGTAATAATAATTATCGAAATAATTATGGATTCCAAAGAAATCCACGATTTATAGTAATTATAGTGATAATATTTTCAGGAATCAGAACCTAGCTGGCCAATTATTAGATGCAATTATGGATCCAAATTTAGGAAATAGAAATTAAAATTATAGATCGCGAGAACAACTAACGTGCTACAATTTCGGGAAAAAGGCCATTGTCAGCACGATTGTTCGTATACGTTATATCAGGGAAACAAAAGCGGTGATTATTAAATATCGGATGATAATAATAAATGAAACCAAAGACGGTCAGAATTACTCGACATAGAAATAAACGAATCGGACGAAACGAGATTTCACCTTATGATAGATTTTGAAGATCATAAATTTAAAGTGTTATTTGATACCGGTGCAACTCACTCATACACAGGTGAAAAATTTATAAAAACAATTAAAGAGTTCGACTAAGAATTTAGAAACCGAAAAACGATACATTAATGCTAGAAAATGGACAGAAATTGAAAATGACAGCAGAAGCTTTAATTGCAATCAATGCAGGTCTTACGGAAAAATACGTATTTTTAAGGTTCGTTACATATTTAAGATCGATAGGAATAATAGGAACCGATATGATAGAAAGCTTAGGCTTAGAAATGGATTATGATAAAAACATTTGGTGGTTACCAGAATTACCAAATATTAAGTAAGCGATAGAAACGAATATAATTAAAATGCAGGAACCGGTAATGAAAGATACCGAGGGAAATAAGAATAGAAAGAGCGAGGAAAGTAAAGTAAAATTTGGAACGAAGATTAGCCTGAGAAACAACATGCTATAGAAAGAGACAAATTGGCTACCGTTGGAAATCGCTTTTCCTGTTTCGCCATACACCCCACCCCAAGCCATCCTCACTGGTGATGCACTAGACTCGATCCCGCCAGCACCCCAGCTGGTACAGCCTTTACGGGGGCAGGATAGGAATAATATAAATACGAATTTGAATCAGAAAATAAAGACAGGAAATTAAAAACAGAATTTAAGTGGCCATTGAAATGAAATAAAAATAAAAATAATTCTTAATTGAAAACAGCTATCGATAAAACCGAAGAAAAAATGACTCGATAATAGAAAAATTATTCGCGAATTAGAAAAAGTAATTTGTATAATTTTAGATATAATGCGGTATTAAATAATAATAATACACGCGTCAAAATAGAAAGGAAGACTATCCATAAAATAGATGTGCATGGTCATGAGCCTATAAAACAAAAATACTATTATGTGTCACATAAATAAGAGAATTTATGTATGAAGAAGTAGATAGACTACTAGAAGAGAAAATTATAGAATCTTATTATAGTGATTAGTTAAATCCGATTGTCATGATAAAGAAACCTCACGGACTATGCAGATTTTGCTTGGATTTTAGGAAAGAAAATAAAATACTAAAAAAGATTTATACCTAATTCATATAATGTCGAAAATATTAGATGCATTAAGTTCAGCAAGATACATGTCCAATAACAGCTTTTATAGTCCCAGGCACAGGAATTTATCGGTTTAAAAGGACGATGGAAAAAATAATAACAGCAGATAGAATGCGAATATTAAAAGTAATTAGGGAAGAAGTAATTAAAAATTTAGATACCGCAAATGAAACACAATCCAGGTATTATAATCTTAGACGTAGGCCAATAAGTTTTGAAATTGACAAAAAAAATTGCAAAAGCAATAAAACATTATCAAACAGAGGGGAAGTTGTAGCTAAAAAATTGAACAAAATTTCGAAGGACCATTTTTCATCAAAGCAAAAATTTCACAAGCAATTTACAAAATTAAAACAAAGAATGGCAGATCAGCAGATTTTGCTTGGATTTTAGGAAAGTAAATAAAATAACTAAAAAAGATTTATACCCAATTCATATAATGTCGGAAATAATAGATACATTAAGTTCAGCAAGGTACATGTCCAAAATAGACCTTCGTTCAGCATATTATCAGATACCGTTTAACGAGGAATCTAAACCAATAACAGCTTTTATAGTCCCAGCCACAGGAATGCATCGGTTTAAGAGGACGATGGAAAATATAATAACAGCAGATGTAATGCGAAAATTAAAAGTAATTAGGGAAGAAGTAATTAAAAATTTAGATACCGAAAATGAAACACAATAGGCCGATAAGTTTTGAAATTGACAAAAAAAATTGCAAAAGCAATAAAACATTATCAAACAAAGGGGAAGTTGTAGCTAAAAAATTGAACAAAAATTTCAAAGGACCATTTTTTATCAAAGCAAAAATTTCACAAGCAATTTACAAAATTAAAATAAAGAATGGCAAATCATTAGGTAATTGGAATTTTAAAGACATTAAAAAACGTAATATTTAAAACTATATTTGAATTCCAATTTGTTTTTTGATGGCATACATGTGAATGATTTGATTTTTACGCCACTGAAAACGACAAAATTGACAAACTCATACATTTACAAAGTCAATAAAAAACATTATTATTATTCTGGGTTGAGACCGTAACAGTTCCTGACGCTTGAGTGATCCCGTTGTTTCTCCTTGTAAGCCTTAAACGTGGCCCCATAGCCCTCACCATAGGCAGAGGACTGCAGGCACGCTGTTGGCTGATATTTCAGACTCATCGATGCAGTAACTCCCTGTGAGTATTACACTTTTCCCGGCAATCGCAGGGTAGTGACAGAGGATATAAGTAGAGGTCTCATGATCTTTTCCACACAGATTACAGATGGGACTTTCTTTAAATCCTATCTTTTGTCTGTGATACCTATAAACAATTCTGTGAGGACCTTGAGATTCTTCCTCCCGAGCTTAAGTAATTCTTTCGCTTGGTGAGAGTTTAGCTTTGAGCCCAAGAGTGTTTTAGCCTGTCTGTAGCAAGAGACGACATCCCACTCATTCTGATGTTTCTCAATCAGCCAAATGTTAATATCTTCAGTGACTAACCTACTGGAAATCCCTACTACTAGCTTTACTATCCTGCTCGATATCTCATTGTCTTTGATACCGCTGTATCCAGAGATACAGAACAGAGTGACTCGGTTTTCTATCACTAGTTTATTCAGTGCCTCAAAGCACTCGTATACTGGTAGCAACGTGGTCGTTGTTCTATTTAGGGCCGTTATAGCAGCCCTGCTGTCTGAGCAGACACGGATGTTTCTTCTATTGCCATACTCCTTTGCCTTATAGGCGTACTAGTGCATGGTCATAATCTCAGATTGTAGAACTGTGGCATAGGACCCCATCGCAGTTGTGGGCCCATTTCATTCGTTCTACGATAAACACTTGCTTCTGCGTTCTCCTTGGTCCTGGAGCTATCAGTAAGCCAGTTTTACACATTTTGTCGGCCTCCTCGCGACGTCGATTGGTATCCGAACTACTATCGAGACATTGCAATCATTTACCATATTTAATTTCCAGACTACCTTCGCAACCACGGCCTTGATGGTGAGATAGAGATCCATCGTGGGTGTCGACTTCGAGGTGCCAGTGATGCCTCTCAGAATCAGTCCCCTGATCCTTTTCAGTCTAGACTTAACAGTGGACAGTTCAACCCTGCTCCACCAGAGCACCGCTGCATAGATTAGTCTGAGTCGCAGGATCGCTGTATGGATCTACAGAAGTGTCTCTGGCTTCAAGCCCCAGCTTTTCCCTATGGCTCTCTTACTGAGCCAAAGAGTCGCTACCAGCTTCTTGCACTTGTTTGCCGGGTGCTGGTTCCATGACATCTTCTTATCCAGAATATCTCCTAGATATTTGGATCATTCTTTGATTTCCAGTGCGAACATGACCGCCCTGATTACCCCTTCAGAGCTGTATTTGAAGACTCTTTCGATGTCCATAAAGGTTCAATCACGAGGACTTTCTGCTTTTGTTGTCCTTCGATTTGGTTAACTGTTGCGCTTAAGGCCGCCTCAGTCGAGTGACCAGCTCTATGGGCGTGTTGTTGCTTGTGAAGTGGTCTACATGTAAACACCTTATAGCGGATGTATCTGTCCACAAGTCTTTCCACTGCTTTTAGTACGAAAGATGTGAGGCTAGTGGGTCGGAAAACTTTGGGTAAAGTATAACCGAAGACTAGATATATGCCATCCGAATAAGGAGACTTGTAAGCACTGAAGGACTTTAGGGCCCACCTGACCCTGGATGAAGTAACAATCTCGTTATTAAGCCGCCGCTTCGGGCCTAGTTGAGCTGCAGGCGGCTTTGACTGCCTCGGAGGTTTCACACCCTGTTACCCCAACTTTGTATAGTCCGAAAAAGGTGCCTTGATCATATAGGCCAAGGTACCTTCGTCGGACTCCGAGTAACCCCCGCCGGGCATATTTCAAAGCGCCGAGAATAGCTTCCGGATTTCGAGAAAGCAGCTTATCCAGTCTAGCCGCCTCTGCTCCTTTCCCGATGTCAGTGCAAAAGTTGGTCCAGCTATCGTGATTTGCCTTTCGTACTGCACTCCTATATTCATCCCACATCCTCGTAAATGAAGACCATAGTTCCTTCGTTTTGCTCTTCGAGTTTCTCATTCCACCATTGTGCTTCCCCAGCCCTTCGGACTCGTGAAGTAATTACTTTAATAAGTAGATTTTATGGCTTCCGTGAAAATCTCGGCTGCCATCCCCAGATTATCCACATCTCTGATTGACCTGGACACTCCTGAAAGTGCACTTCTTAGTTCCGTGGAAAACCGACCCAAATCCGTTCTTCTTGGATTTCTGGTCCATTTATGACCAGCAGATACAATGGATTCCAACTCGAACTCTATCTATGAGTGATCTGAGAGAGTGGGTTCATCTGAAACTCTCCACTTCTTGATTTTATCTCTGAGTTTACTAGTACAGAGAGTGACGTCCATGACTTCCTCCCTGACCGAGTGACGGAACGTCGGGGAGTTCTCCGTATTAAGAATATATAAATTAGTTGTAATTAGGCATTCCAGTAGGTATACCTTTTGAGTTAGTGTCCGTGTGGCCCAAAAAGTATGGTGGGAGTTAGCATCGCACCCCAGCAGAAGAGGAAGACCGCTTACATTGCATTATTCCACTAGTGTACGTACCTTTACTGGTCGATTGGTATCGCTGCCATATGAAAAGTAAACCGATCCCATGACTAGCCTTCCTATTCCTTTAAGATCCATGGCTATTGCCGTCAAATCCCGAAAACACATCTCAAGCAGAGGGACGACGTTGACTTTCTTCGCCAGTATGCAAGCCTTTGGATTAGCCGCCTTGGGGTCATTGTAATTTAAACGAGCCCTTCCTAAAACCCTAAGAGCACCTCGTATTAACCAGGGTTCCTGGATTAGCGAGATGCCTGTGTGTCTCGCAGCTTCTTCAGTCTCCTTCTTAGGGAACCGTTGATGCGTTTTTTCCTATTGTGGGATTGATTGGACGTTGCTGTTTCTACAGCCTCACTCAGAGGAACTGTCAATCCTTTAGCTCCCGGAGGAGTTGGGAGCACTGTTGCTGCCTGAGTCTGGCTGGCCGAAGTGAGAGATTGGGAGAAAGGGGGTATTTTAGACTCCTTTCACCTCTAAGCCAACTCCCTGCCTCATTCTTCTTTTTTTATATGAGCGTGATCCATTTTGGTTTCTAGAAGTAGCTAGGGAAATAGAAGGTCTGTCTCTGTAGAGCCCCGCGTGCAATGGTAAGACTAATTACTGGTGGAGGTCGCCCGGTGTCCCCAAAAGGCCATTAGAATACCTTCGTAACCCCCAGGTGTCGAAGTATCACGGGCACGATCACTCTACACCCTTGGCTTAGGTGGTGGTCGCATTGAACACAACACCCAATGAATACCCGTTCGCAGGCCACCATACCAACGGTGGGCTGTTTCTTGGTCGCTGTGCGCACTGCAGGTCATTCCCGTGCCTATTCCAACCTAGGCTCAGTGTGGGAGGGACCTCGACCCAGGAATCCGAGAGACCCCGTTTATAGGGATCCTTTTCAACCACCCAGGAGAGCCCGTTCATTCGGATCCTATCATCCATATCTATACGCATGCAGGCCGAGGCCCGTTTGACTTCTGTGTCCCACACGCTTAAGCCTCCTCACCAACTACAATGTCTTACAGCCCCACGGGGAAGAAGAAGAAACATAAAAACCTTTATTTACAGAAAATGAATCGGACATTGATCCTGAAGTGCAGGGACTGCTTGATTGGTCTCAGTTTCGATTTTCGAACTAAGCTCTTCAAATCGCAGGTTAACTTCCCACCTCCATCCACTTCAATTTCGACATTATTTAACTTTTTTTTGGAGAAGATGGGAACGCATTTAGACCCTGCGTTTTGGACCCGGTTTAAAAAACTGCGTTATTCACTAAAACCGTCTCCTTCTTCTGCAAACTCTTGTTCCCGGATTCCGCTTGTACATTACTACAGGAACATGGATGTGAAGTTTCCACGTTGCACAGTGAGCTTAAGTAAAAAAGTCTGGCATAAAATATTAGAACTTTTGATATGAATGGCCTAGACGTATAAATGTTCTTGAGATTAACATTTACTTGTAATTGTTTCACAAAAATTTGTATTAATGAATACCATGGGTACGCATATATAATACCTGATATGTTAATCATATTTTTTAATCGATTTTGCCATGCTGAATATAAAACTTATGTATCGTAAGTCTTTATGGCATGGATGATGGATTTATCTAAGTAAATTAAACTATTCATCCTACCTAAAGGTTTTTGGGGTCACTGATTTAGATTGAATGAAACAGATTTCACTTTAAGTCCAACTCAGGGGCTTTTCAGGTCGCTGCTTTAAAATCTGAAGTCTACATTTGAACATTCAAAGTGGCGAATCCAATACAAAAGAGCGTGAGCTGTCGAATCTAAAAATGTTTATATCAAGCAAATGATCGCTATCACAAAATCTCGTCAAAAATTCATTATTTGGGCATGAAAACGAAGGATATTAAAAATTTGAATAAAGGGAGGAACAGTGAATAAAAATTTTAATACGCACATTACCTTAGTCACATAATTTATAACTGGTAATTAATAATCAAAATCCTGTGAGTATGTATCAAGTTTAGTGTAGGTTTTCAAGTTCATAACGTATATTTTTACATAAGACCAGTAGTATTGGTAGTCTTGAAAACCACGTATAGTAATGGTTAGTCATAATGGTTCGGTTTTAAAATATTGGTCCACCATAATGGATCAGCCATTTTATATTTTGAGATTTTTAAATTCGGATTCTAATTCAAAACTTAAAAAATCCTTAAATACGAAGAATAGTTCAATTTACTCACGCGGAAATCTTCCATGGCATTAAGGTTTAAAATGAAAAATTCAATTACATTTTTCTCCGAAAACAGGAAGCCCTCGGCTAATTTAAAACTCCGATTTCGATTCAGAATCACAAAATCCATTGAAAAATATGTGTAACATATTGAAGATAATATCTCAACGCCCATATTATTCAATAATACAAATTTTTGTCATAAAATGTCAAATTTAACCTAGAGTTTCAAAGTCAAATATATTTTTTAAATCTTCTTCATATTTTCCTTCTCTTTTGTAAATATTAATCTTTGCATCCCAAAAACATACATTCTTGCAGGTTATTCCTGTCAAATGTTATACAAAATTTGAAGGCAATTTTTACTTTAGCCAACTATGCGCTGTGCTTCAGCGTTTTGCTGCATACGCCAACCTTGTCGATTTCACTAACAGAAGGTATGCTCAACGTTTTTGAAGATTATGCTGTGGTTATGATGTGGGTCCTTCCATGCACACTGTTCAGCTTTCGGTAGACCTACGTTGGGCATGGTTGGGAGAACTTCTTCAGCTCTCTCTCTCTCTCTCTCTCTCTGAACAGATAAATGGCGTTACTCTCGCACACCAACATTACTGCTGAAGTCGGCACGGTACGTTACACGCTGACAAGGCGCAGAGCGTACCGCCGTTGGACATAAACTTTTCTCGTCCGATTGTTTTTTACTTCAAGAGCATCTGCCCATATGTCCGTATATCAGCTCCGTAGAGTGAGGTAGGGAAAACCTTCTGGACTCAAGCCCCTCTCGTATTATGTCGAACCTAAGGGGTTATCCGAAGTCCCTATGCCTTATGGGTGCCAGTACGTGAGTGTTTCTGGCTGCCGAAGAGAGCCCGTGATCCTCTAGAAAGTCTTTAACACACACCGGACATTCGTTTTTCAGGACTTCATGGTAAATTACATCCCACAAGTCCAAACCAAGTGAAGTTCCAGCGGCAACGTCTGCAGTGACTTTTTGCCTTTTTTGGCCCTCCGTGGTATCGTAGAATAACTCCCTGTCATCTAGATAATTACTCATCACCCTATACACATAAGCCGGCATCCAGAACCAATGATAACTAATTCCCCTGCCATGCTCTTTAAACTTGCGAGATTACTTCCTAACAGGCTCCTATCGCACGGTAGGAAAATCGTGTTCAGAGATCGTGCAAGCTTGTAATGTGTCCTCGGAGGGTTTAAATTTTTCTTGTACCTTCTTCCTTTACCATCTATACACCTCCCATACACTTACTTGGTAGTGGGAGGAAGACCTATAGTTAAAGGTTGGTTCCGAACCACCAAGAGCAACAGCCTTAAGTACTTGGAGAACTTTTTTCTCTAGAGGTATCGGTCCCATGACTCTCCGGAGTGCGAGGCGGAAATTAAACCCGCAAACGACAGAGTGGGTCAAAAGTCTGCGCTGTACTCCCAAGGCTATCGTCCCACTCGCCCGTCTGTATTGACGAACTGCATCTCCGCTTTCATGATGGAACCTATTATGAAATCAATATGTTATTGGAAAAGGAACCCTCTTCTGTTGTTTATGTATTCCCACAATCACATCTATGGTCACAGGTCACTGAGCTAAATTGAATTTGTTAATACTCTTTCATCCGCTAATGTTTTCTGGTCCTTTGATATTTTTAACATTAAGGAATTTCATTTCTTGATGTTCAGGTTCGTGGTCTGCTTAACGAGACTCTCGCCAGCTGCCAGTGCACATTTATGCGCACTTTGCCTCACTGGTCAGCTATTTAGTCTAGCCAGTGTTTCTGAAATTGCCAACTGGCGTAGTTTCAGGGTTTTCCAACCATGCATTTGGGACTCCAAACTGAATTTTAAGGATTGTGCACTTAGTTGCTACATAAATCCGGTTCTAATATCGGATTTCCAAACTAAATATTTCAAATCGTATACTAAGTTCTTATGTTATTTCTCAAATCACCAAGTATATTTTAATCTTGCTCTCTGAACGGAATTCCAAGCTGAACTTTACCGATCGCTCACCAACTTACTGCGACAATCCTGTTTAACCTGAAGATTATCCATCTATTCGTCTTTACGAACTTATTTTGAACTGGTAGTTTCGCAACTCGAAATTGTACTTTTTCCAGAGTGAAGGGTTTTTGGTTTCTGCAACACGTTTCGGCGTCCTGTTGTTTATGCTGCTTGGTTCCAACATTTTTTATGCCTGGCTTGGTCATTGTTCTTATCTTCCTGTTTACCTACTCCTTCCATAGTGATAAGCGTCATCTTTGTCAGTGTAACGCATGATACATTTCGGGCCGTAATCCTTCGGCGCCATAGTGAGTTGGAACGGTTTTGGTTTATCAGCTAGGTCTGTTTTCCGCTTCAGTATGCCAACGTAATGTAATTTACCTTCATGAGACCTTAGAAATTCAGTTGACTTCTTTCTTCATCTTGCTCATCCCTCTTTTCCCCCTTATGATATTTTCAGCGTAGCGTGCCACTACATTCCAGCATGACTTAAACCGCAAAATCAAGCCTTCGATGTTATCTAGATTTACCACCCTCTCTAGTTCACTCTTTTTCTCGGCATATCGATCTGTTCAAAAAAGTTGTGCACCTCGTCGTCTTCTTTACTCGGGCAGTAGTTAGAATTTGGACTACTTTTCTGTTTCTGTGATAGAGGAAGGCACTAAAGTGATCGTGGCCAGAGACCATCTGCGCGTGGTGGAAGTATACCTCCCCATGCTTCTTCCTGATCGACGGCAGCTTCTCGCCTATCAGCCGGGCTGTCCATCTGCCTCTTCCAGCGTTCTCCTATCGATGTCTCCATATTTGGTGGTCTGGGTTCTTGCCTGGTTATGAGCTTCGTGACCCTCTTCTTTTTTCGGACCTCGTATGTATATAAAAGCTTCTTCTTGACAGTTAGTAAGTAAATGGGGATGGTTAATGCGATAAGCATTATTAACTATCACTTAGTCTAGTTTTATATAGCATACTTCATATCTATGCGATTCTGCCCATACCCCAACTTCGTAAAGCATTATGAAGTGGGCTAAATTTGTCAAAACCTTGCGTTTGATGTTTCTTGGCCCAGCTATGCTTGGCATAAGCCTGGTCACCATAGCAGCCATGGTGTCAAATTTGTCAGTCACCTTGTGAACCGGAGCGTAGAAGGTGAGTTTTACATCCACAAACATCCCTAGGTTGTTCAGTGCCCTCGCGGTCTCTAAATTGTGTCCTACGATCTTTGCACTGAATTGCTCGTCAAATTCTGTTCATCTGCTCAGTACGACGGTCTTGGTCTTCTGTTTCTTAAGGCTTATAGCCCTTTGTACCAACACTTCAATAACGTAGACACAAATTCTACCGTTTTCTTTGTTTGCTCCTCTGTTTTTTGCGTGATTCATCAGGAAGTATCATCAGGAAGTTCGATGGTCGAAACCCCGTCATACATTATGTTCCACAGTTCTGGGCCGAGAATTGAACCCTAGGCTATTTGAGCTGTAAGCTGGACTTTGCGTTGTCCCTCAATCGTGTCGTCTGTTAGTGTTCTATCAATAAGATAGTCGTTTATAAGGGCCTTAGGTAGAATGGTAATCTAAATCGCTTTTCCATCGTGTCAAGTATGCCCTGAAACCGTAAAGAGTTGAAGGCATTCCTGACGTTGAACACGACTAGCACACAGATCACTCTGGTCCTGTGTTTACTACGCCGCGTCCTTTCTAGTTTCTGGACTGCCTCGCAAAGTCCTTTGATTTTAAACTTACCCTTTCGAAAGTTATATTAGTTTTCTGCTAGTCCACCTGCGGCTTCTATTGCTGCCAG
The DNA here is from genome assembly GCA_010014905.2 of Druon quercuslanigerum. Lineage (NCBI taxonomy): Eukaryota > Metazoa > Arthropoda > Insecta > Hymenoptera > Cynipidae > Druon > Druon quercuslanigerum. Next base: position 19,679 of record JAAAKG020152592.1, read on the forward strand.
CAGTCTGGTACGTATGAGCTTTTCGAGGAGCTTGCCTGTGACGCCCTGCATGCAGACTACTTTTTAGGACGAACAGGTGATACACGGGGGCCTTTTGATTTGGTTCTTTTCATCTACGGCTAAAAACCACTGTCACATCTATTGTTTTTAATTTTTCAATTTTTATTGAAAAATTGCCATGTAAAATGTCTATTTAACATTTTCTACTCTTCATGCAGTTTTGATTTTTTTAGGTATTTTTAAACGAAATCGTAACTTTTTTCCGATAAAAATGTTGTTTGGTATTTTGGGACTGAAAACAGTTATGTAGTTATGCGAAGATATCCAAGCGAAACCCTTCCTTGCGCGCTCAGACAGGCTGGCGAGTCCTAACAGGGACTTGGTTGTATGCATGATTCTCCAGGGAATCTGCGCTAAATTCATCATAATTTATTTAGTTCGCCTTTTTTCGCGCATTGTTTGCTTCTCTGAATTTAAGATTTTTTGACTATCTTCTGTTGCGATTGAAGTTTTTTTTTCAGTTGCAATTGCCCGTTCTCATTTGGAATACACGCGTAGTATTTCAGAGCGCCGGGAATTGTAATTGCTTCAGTGAATCTATTTTATAGTTTTTTGGTCATCTCTATATGATCTCCTTTCGAACTTATAAGAATTACTGTTTCCTTTAAATGATTCTCAGCCTATTCGAATAACTCCATCGCAGTTAGGATTGGATTCTGTGCTGAGCGCTGCAAGCTAGCTTTTGTCGCAAGTCTTTTCAAATTTTCATCAATCCCGTCAAGTGGACCTTTTCCATGTGCAGTTGCCTAAAAATGTGTTTCTGCAGAAATTCCAACAACATTTTTGTGATTTAAAACATAATAAATTTTGTTAACAACGCTGAATTTCTTATTGAGGTACTCCTTGATGAGCTTTCAAAATGTATACACAGCTAAAATGACATGACTTAAACAATTTGAGATGATTGCCATGCTAAAATGCTTCAGTTCGTTTCCATATTTGTAAAAAATAGCTATTGTAAATATAGTTGCTTAATTATTATTCCAATGGAAAGATCTGCAGCATTTTGAATGATAAAAGCATAATTTTCATCAAGTTCAAGCAAAACTAAGTACTCTCCTTCTTTTAGTATAACTGTGAGGTGCTTCAGAAACCAACCTTGTTGTTTCGCATAAAATGTGTGAGGTTACAGGTTTTTAAGTTTAGTGCAGAGTGCTTCTACGAAAGCAATAGCGCCTGCTATTAGAGTCTTGAAAATTCTTCTATCAGTCTGCTGCCGAATTTGATATATCACTGTGTCGAAACAATTCACGTCCAATAGATCAGTCAGGTACTTTTTAAAATTTTCAATTTCAGGACAATATTCGCATTCGTTAAAATGAATGACATGATTTCTTCAAGGCAGTCATGATAATCTGACAACTGTATGTCAGTTCCCGCAGTTAAATGCTTAATATCAATCGCTTTCAACATTCACTTTATGTTTTAATGCTAAACGCAGACACAAACATTGTAAGTTGCACTTGCTCCAGCAAAAACACAGTGCTGTGGTCTTAGTTGTGCGAATTTCAAAAATCCAATCTTTACATTTTTATGTAGGGCTATAAATCTGGCACATAATTCTGAAAGACTACACAGAATCAGTCCCTTCTGTATTTGCTCACGAGTACAGTCTATTTTTTTGACAGATATAAAATCTTGCTTACCTGGCATTTGTCGACTACTCTCGTCATCTTCGTAAAAGTTTATTATCAAATTTTCAGTTCCTGCTGCCAATTTTTGTCCTCGCGTGGCTTCCGGAAAAGTCAAAACTCCACTTTTGGCAATTCACTCTTTCGCTTTTCTGGCTTCACGTTCAGGTGCACCCAATTCTCGCATGATTTGTCTGACTTATGCGCAAGGGTGTGTAGACAAATTTTTTCTGGATAAATAGTGCCCTTCTGCTCTAATTTTTTTTTATTTGATTGAGGACTTCGAGACTACATTAATACCAGCCTCTTATGTAACTGTGGATGGCTCTAAATTGAGAGTTTTACATTCTTTTCTACAATCACCACATATTTTACTGCCTTTCGGCAAAACTGGAAACTCTATTTGCTGCTTTTCCGTTAGAAGCCTCAGATCAATTCCTCTTACATGTTTTTCCTTAGAGAAAGGATTTGCGCATCTGGTGTGAAAACTTTTCATCGAAGACATGGTCAGCGCTAGATGACCGTGATAGGTCTATAGGGATCTCACTTTGCTTCCAAAGCAGCGATTCGCAAAGAGACTTGAAAACGAACTTATAACCTGAACTAAATGAACAAAAACCAGAAAAAAGAAGGATAAACAATTTACGAATGTATGCAACTAAGAAACAAAAACGAAACGCAAGAAATCACAGAAAACACAGGCAGAAGAATTCTAAATTCTACACGTTGGCTGCTTTTGCCTTTCAGGAGACTGAAGTAAGGGTAGAGTAACGTAGTGCAACGTTTTGCTTGAGGGCAGACAAAAATTGACAGTCTATGTGATTGCCTTTTGTTCTTGGTACAGTATGAGAAACAAATGAAAACCTATGTGCACGAGACCAAGTTTAATTTAGCCAAAGAAAGGACGAATCCTGTATAATTTGGTGATATGAATATTTTAAACTATTGCTATTTGATTTAAGCCTTTCATAAGTCTGTTTCGTGTGACGGTAATGATGGAAATATACAGAAAAAGCTAAAAAAAAACAATACGGAGGGGCGAGGGTTGAAGGCTCTCTTAAAAAGCACTTGCGTTCCCTAATTCGTTTATAACTATATGCAAAAAATTTCGATGCATTAAGAACCGCTGAAATTAATTTTTGGAAAGTTTCTATACCAATAAAAAGTATGTTTGAATGAATCCAATTTGAAAGAAACAAAGTCGGTCGGTGCATCGGCTGTACTGGCCGACCTGTCCGAGCGTGCGAGAAAGGGTTTCGCTGGGATATCTTCGCATAACTGCATAACTGTTTTCTGTCTTAAAGTGCCAAACTACATTTTTATCAGAAAAAATTTAAGCTATCGTTTAAAAATACTTTAAAAAATTAAAACTGCCCGACGAGTAGAAAATGTTAAACAAACATTTTAAATTGCAATTTGTTCATAAAAATTTTCAAAATCTAAATAATAGAACTCACATAATGAAGGGTCATCAAAAACCATTAAGGAAACACTTATAGAAAATTCAATTCTCGTTTGTAGAAAGGCAGTTATGACCATTTGAAAATACCCGCTTTGCCCGGAGAATGCAAATTTCACCCCTTGCTATAATAATAACGTCACTGCTATAATGTTGAAAACGGTGCCCCGGTGAGATCAATATCAAATTAAGTTAATATTACAATGATATATATAGTGCGCTGGTGTAACCAACCGAACGCTAAGCGCTCAAGATGTTGTCTAAAATTCAAAACATGCTTTCGTGAGCGCAGATAAGGCACCAACGTCGCATCGAAATAAAGCGCGGTAATTTCAATGATATATATCGCGTGGTTCTTACAAAGTCTGAACGCTAAGCTTTAGAATATTATATCGCTTGCACAAACAATAAATACTACTATTAAGTGAAACATGCACGTGAATACCAGCGCACTACCTGTTTTGTGGCTACTCTACTCCGTAACTCCGCTGATCTCGCAGCTGATCTCTCTCGTCCCCTTGGACGCCGAGGCATCAACGAAAATTCCTAAAAGGCTGTACGTCCAGGGGATGAATTTTGCGAGATCAGTGTAGTATATATAGCTATAGCACTGCACCAATCGCTGGAGGAATGATTTTTTATGGTTCGGGAAAACCATAAAAGAATAGTGACCTCGAAATTGTTATTAACAATTAAAAAAGTAGAATTTCTTAGAAGCTTGTTTTGGTTGAAACATTGAAATTGAGAAGTGAATGGTGGGACTAGGAAAAATTAGGAATAGGGTTGTTTTGCGATTTTAGATAAAATAATATTTTAATTCATAATTTTAATCCGTGCCGAAGGTTCTTTATAATTTTTTTTCTGTTGAGTCGTTCAACAGAAAAAAATTATTAAAATTTGAAGGCGGTAAAGCACATATTCAAATTGGTGTCACGTGGGTGTCACCTGACTCTGAAGTTTTCATAATTATCTATCAGTATGACGATATAGCTTTAATAAACGCCAACGAAACTCATGATAAAGAGATTAGGCCACAGTCTGCTGTCAATTCGGACTATTTTGATTCGATAGCTTTATTTGTTAAGTTTTATGTCACAGAAGAAGTTATCCTGTTGTAATATTTGGATTAAGAGACATTAGTACGTTGCAGGAAAACAGTAAGTACAATTATTAAGACATTTTCAAATCCTACATATTTATGAATATATCAATTTACGAAGGCATTTACAAAACACACCTTTGACTTTTTTTTAAATATTTTGCGACTTCTATTTTCGATTTGCACATAACCAAAACAAAATAGCGGCACAGAAAAAGGTATTTAAGAATCATATTCATATTTCAATTACATCTGACATTAGAAACAACACTATTCGTATAAAGTTCTTTTGTTTTATAAAGGTTTTGTGAAACCTGAGTAGCAAATTATTTGTAACTCTAGGAATCATAAAAGGCTCACGACATGTGCACACGTGCCCAGAGTTCTGGTTTCTGATTTACATACACAGTAATAGCTGAGAATTTTTCTATTATTGTCTGACCCTCGATCAAAAATTTCATTGAACGCTATATTCAGTTATAATACCTTGTCATATTTCGGAAACGAAAATATACTCTTGCTCTGACTAAACCACGTTCATTACGTAACGTATCTCGTTGAAACTCTTCGTCATCATCCCTTTGCAGCTTGTGTTGGATGTAAGATGGTGCAAGTTGAACTGGATAAACGCCAATCGTGATGTCGCGTAGTTCCTCTAATTTAAAGTGAGGAAATTTTCTTATTTTTGGTTCATTTAGGCGAGTCCAGTTTGCATTTCCTTAGCGCATATTGTCAACTTCTACGCGTGCTTGCATGACATTAGCCTCATGAGCTCTCGCTAGGTATTCCCTTGCAGCTTCTACGATAGCATCTTGCATCTCCATAACAGGATGATATCTGGTAATCTTGGCACCACCAATACAGTAGAAATTCCCAAAATTACGTAGGTGATCTATTGAAATCGTTTTGTCAAAGAAATTAACACTGGACTTTAGTGGCTATTTCTAGATTCAACAATTCATCTGGATTTCGTTACAAGCCGTGCTTCGTTCGCTTCCTCCGTTGACAATGGACTCTGATCTGCTGGGAGAAACAGTGGTATCTTGAATTCAATACCCAATCGTTCTAACAGCGGTTGGGCATCTCGGTATCTTCTGTCCTCTATAAAAATATCACCAATGTCGAAAAATGCTCTCATGCCCTCTACGTCCGTTTCAAATTGACTGGTGAGTATTTTTGGGTCATTTTTTCGTGAGTTTGAAAAATAAGGTCCTTGTATATCAAGTATATACCCGCCTGGAGTAAAATGAGAGCAGATTTCATGAAGTGACGTCCCTAATGGTAAAAAATGATTGTCGCAGTACACAAAGTTACTTCTCTTCTGCGCGTAAGCATAAGTGCCATCCATGATAGCAGTCGCTTTGGGACTTCTGGGTGTGGATTGTAGAGTTCACTGGAAAATGCTGTCACATGTCTTTCTAAATATTCCTCTCTGGTTATCGCTATTAATTTATCATTGCCAGGCAAACATCGCAAGAAACAGAAAAAAAAAACGAAAAAACATTCAAAAATAAGTGTAAGAAGAGGAGAATTAACGCCGAGCAATAAACTGGAGTAGTAAATGTAATTTAAACAATAAGTGACAAAAAACAATTAGAGATTTGATTTTGTAGCTTATGAAAAATATTCTAATGCAGTTTCAAGACTTTTCACAAAAAAATGAGTTAACAATCGCCATCGATGAAAATAATAAGTGACAGGCTGCATTATTAACAACCGTCAATTTTTAAAGCATTTGAACAACTTAAGTGGCAGTGAATGAATCAGTGATCTAAAATCAGTCATTAATAATAGCTATAAAAAAATATACATAGTTAATTAAATGTACTGCAACAGCAGGTTATTCTTTTTTGCAAGTGACCTTAAATGAAGTTCAAGATCTTCATAATAAAAAAAGTTTAAAGTATTCAATTAAAAATCGAGAAAGCAATTCTAATATTAACCTCATTTAATATTGATCTCGCTGGGGCACTGTTTTCAACGTCATAGCAGTGACCTTTTATTAAATTAAAATCTTCAACGCTTAGAGTTCAGATGTTTTAAAATGCACGCGATATATATCTATAAAATAAACGCACTTTATTTCGACTAAACGTTGCAACCTTATCTGCGCTTACGGAAGCATGCTTTGAATTTTAGGATATACCTTTAGCGCTTAGTGTACGGTCGGTTAGACCAGCGCGCGATGTGTCTCATTGTAATATTTACCTCATTTAATATTGACCTCACCGGGGCACCGTTTTCAGCGTTATAGGAGTGACGTTTTATTATATTAAAATCTTGAGCGCTTAGCGTTTGTATGTTTTAAGAAGCACGCGATATATAATAAAATAACCCTAAAATAACCGCGCCGTGTTTCGAACTGACTTTTAGACCTTATCCGCTCTCACAGAAGCATGTTTTGAATTTTAGAATACATCTCGAGCGTTCAGCGATCGATCTGTTAGACCAGCGTGCGATATATATCATTGTAATATTAACCTTATTTGATATTGATCTCACCGGAGTACCGTTTTCAACGTTATAGCAGTGACGTTTTATAAAATTCAATTCTTGTGCGCTTAGCATTTGTCACTATTGGGATGCGCGCAACATACATGAACAAACTAGACAACCTGTCCGTTTTTCTTATTTTTTTCGTATCGTTCAATTCAAAGATGTCGTCATCGAAAGCCAAACAAACACCAAGTGACTAAAAAAATTACGCTATTCATATTTTAGCGAAGGATATTTTCTAAACCAATTTTTGTACAGAAACAAATGGGGACTTATCTTAAGTGCAAAAAAGCAGCCTTTATAATGCTATAAGCTGTGTTTTCATGTGATCTCATTAATATTTTTCAAATCCTACTACAATCCGGTTCAATTCGAGCATCAATCATGTTTAATCTATTAGGATATCACAGGCCATTTTGAATTGGTTTCTGTCCGGATTTGAAACTGAAGTTTGCACATCTTACACTAAGTTCCATCTTTAATTAGGTTCAATTTGGACATTAACAATTTTCCATCTATTCGGATTTCCTATTTCATACGATATTGGTCACAGTTCGGATTTACAAATTATTCTGTTCAAATCGCGAAATTAAATCTTTTCAAATTGCGTTTAAGTCCCTAAGGCGATCTATTTCTATTCTCAAATATCGAAATAAGTTCCTACGTCACTTTATCTTAATATTGAAATCAACATCTGTAATTTCTTTGGCTTTCTGGGCTCATTCTTAACTAGTCTCAGTTTGCATCTTTATACTGAAGTTTTCAAATCTCACAGTAAGTTCCTACTTATATGAGGTTGTTTGGATGTTATCTAAGTGTAATTAAATCGTATTTTTGAGTTCATTTCGAACTGGTTTCAGTACGGATTTTAAACCTAAAGTTTTCAAATCTTGACTTAGCTTCCCACTTCAATTCAGCTTAACTCGGACATCAGATATCTTCATTCTTATTTCCAAACTTACTCTTTATTGCCCTCATTTCGAGCTTTCGCACTGAACTTTCCAACACCATGGTAATATTCCTTCTTTAAACTGGTTCAATTTGGACTGTGTCGAACTGTAATCTGTGAAGATTTTCAAGTTTATTTTGAACTAAATTATTTCGGATTTCTAAAGAAAATATTTTGAATCAAATTCTACGCTCGTATAGTAAATCCCGTTTTATTTGTATATGAATGATCTGCAATCTATTCGGATAACCAAGTTTATTTTGAAACGCTCTCATTTCGGAACTCCAAAGAAAACTTTTCTGATCGCGCGCTAACTTTTACTATGTGAATCTAGTTCAATTTAGCCCATCCAATCAATAAGTATGAGCAATCTATAATTTATTCATTTCTCCGAATTCATTTTGAATTATTATCGGTTTTGCTTTTTCCAATACAACTTTTTAAATCGAGAAATAAAGTTCAAGAGCAATTCTAATTTCCTACATTCATCTAGTTTCATTTCGACAGTATTTAACTGTGATCTAGTCAGCTTTCCGAGTTCGCCTTGAACCAGCCTCAGCTTGGATTTTCAATCTGAACTTTTCAAGTCTAGACCTAAGCTCCGGCATGAATCTGCTTCAATTTAGAACACCTTTTACGTATGTGACCGATGGGTGGATATGAAACTGGGACGTAGTAGCGACATATGCTAAATGTGTCCTACGGCAGAAAAAGAAGGAGTAGCGAGAGAGGCTTCGCATCCTTCCACACTGATTGTAGCGAAGACAGGAGAAGTCTAAGCCACCACGAAATTAGCGAATGCTGATGAGCCCGATGTGCAACTTCGTTTTGCATTGCTGCTGACTGGGCGTACAACATAGTTGGGACAGAATGGTGAAAAAGACTAGGTAAACATTTCAGCAAGACGCCGAGTCACAACTGAAGCTTTTGAAATCGCACACTAATTTCCATCTTTAATCCAATTTAAGGTGGAACACCAGTACTATCTCCACCTTCGCCACCATTTCTACCACAGCCTAAACCACCACAGCAACATCTATTAGGGGACTTCTGTATACACTATGTCACCATTAATTAAATCCCATTGTCGCCCTATGAAGCATCAAGATGACTTCTACTTGTTAAAATTAATTAAAAGCGTATGTGATGACGGTGATGATGATAATGATTGTGATGATGGACTTGGCAGAATCCGCCATGGAAACCGCTTTAGAATTACTTCTGGGGTTCCCTTTTTCTGACCTTCTAGGGCTCCTTCTGTTTTACTTCTTTTACGCTTCCTGTTTCAACCACGTTCGCTGGTATATGGTCACGGCCTTGTCCTTCCCATGCCACTGACAGGTGGCAGTTTATCTTTCTGATTCACAAAAGGCTTAAGGTTTCCCATAAAGGCCTTCGCCGTAAGGTTGACCGTCATATCTCCTGTTTTTATCCCCTGCGAAGTGACTCCTTACAGCTTCTTGTAGTTCTTGTCGGTCCGCCTTGTTATCGGGGTCCAAGATATCGACTTCAGAACCGGGAACGATCTATTGCAAGTTACCCCGCACTCCGACTGCGTCCTTTATAGAACAGGAAAGATCTGTTCGGTGATCGGCTGCAGGACCTATCTCAATGAGGACTTTAAAGTTCCTCGCTTGCTTGGCAAACAATAATTTTGATACGAACGGTGCCCGGCTTCTCCTTTTGTTTAAAGGTCCTAAAGACCTCGGCGTCGCTAGAACCTTTTTTTTCGGTGTTATTAGAACCTCCTCGGGAAGAGCCCTCCTCTGCGACCTCTGTCTGAGGTGTTGAAGTCGCTGCTGAAGCGGTGCGTCTCCTTGCCTTCTTTAACTTTGGCCTGGTGACATTTTCCATGATGGGAATCAAAGTGGGCTTTCTCTCTCTTCCCATAAAGAGGTGAGGTATTTTCCTTGGCTTCATGATTCTAAGTCAACGTTTGACTAGTCTTATTTTTTGGGCCTGCCTTCTTGTATGTTTCGTTCAGTTGCTTTTTAACGAACAGTCCAACATCGTGCGGTATGAATTAGCAGAATACTGCGCGTTGCATGCTCTTTTTCTTCTTTAACGCCGCTCCTTTCGAATCATACATGCTAGGGTGGCCCAAAAAATGATATTTAAGAAATTTTAATGGGCACGTTTACCAAATTGTTCTTTTAGGCAAACAAATTTACCCACGTTTTTTGATTTGTAAAAAAATATTTTTTGGCGTTGCACTGAGGCTTCAAAGTTTTGTAATTTAGAGTAGAGAAATCCTAACACTAGCTACAGGTTTAACCTGGAGAGCAGTTATAGATTAATTAACTTATTATTACTCTGCCATTCCACTTATTGTCAGTCACCGTAGTTTGGGACACAGCAAATACGGTGGACAATGAGAGGCCCGACCGATGGTGAACTTTTTTGCATTCGCTCACCTGCAGTCCCTTCAGCCGGTGTTCAACCTAAGTGTGTCATTTTTTATAAGCTTTTTATACTCTTTTCCTCCAAATAGTACCTCCAAATAGTACCTCCAAATAGTACCATTTTATGCTATTTTTGACATGCCTAAAAGTTTTGCATAACATTTCTGATATAAAAATGCGATAAATGCAATATTCACTGGTAAGTGATCAAGCATATAAAAGTTCAAATAAATTGACTTATAATTTCTTGACGAGAATCAAAGAAGTAAAAATTGGAAACATTTTACATGGTAAACTCCATAAGACTTAAAAATGGCTATAGCAATGGCTAAAATATTTTTTTTGCAAATAAAAAAACATGGGTAATTTTATTGGCCTAAGACAACGATTGGGTCTACGTGCCCTTTGAAAATGTTTAAATGTCATTTTTTGTGCCACCCTTATACATACCCAATCCGATTCCCAAGAACATATTGCTCTTTTACTTCCACTAGTGATTCATTCTCCACAGTACACTATTCATCTCTTTGTGGAATTCAAAGTTTTCTTCCATATACTGCTTCGTCTTTTCAATGTACAGGTATTATCTCGTCTCCATCTTATGGCTCATTTTGACCTCCTCCACCGTATTTAACTGTTATCCTCACTATTCACACACGCTTCGATTAAAACATTTGTACACATGTTGTTTCAACAAGTAGCTAGGGAAGCATCGATTCACTTCTGCAGAGCCGCGCATGCGCAAATAAGATATCAATATTTTTAAGAGGTTACCTGAAATCATGGGACCTCCTGGGAAATCCTAGGGACCATTTCTGAACCATTTTCAGTGACTAAATTATTGAGTTATATAACCTATTCAGCATAAACTCTTGGTAAAGGGCCTCAATATCCGCAACTCGGGAACGTGCTCGGTAGCCTAGTCAAAGATGCTAAATTGAAGATGGTGATGGCTTGAGCTTACTTGAGGTTGCGATCAGCGATGGACGCTGCTATCACATACGCGTTGCCCAACAGCTTCGTATCTTCGGGCATCTCAATTTGTAGGTGGTCATTATATTCCACCTTCCACAAGTCAGGTCCTAGAATGGGTTTAGCCTCCTTCGTTAGTTATACTAAATTTTACTAATTAATTCCAAAATTTGTTTATCATAATTATTTAAAGTATTTTTGCAAAAAATTATTCTGAAAAAATTATTGATAACATTTTTTATTATATATTATTATTATTATTATTATTATTATTATTATTACACCATTAAGCCGTT
>JAAAKG020152613.1:0-26412 GCA_010014905.2 Druon quercuslanigerum
TTTAATCAAAGAAATTATCTTTCAACCTAGCAAAAATCAGCAAAATAATTAAATTTTCAACAAGAAAGATGAATTTTGAAGCAAAAAATTAATTTTTGTACAAAAAAAAAAACTAATTTCTAACAAAACAGATGAAACTGTTTTGTGAAAAACTTAATTACTTTGTTGAACATTTATTTAAATTGTTGAAAATTCAACTATTTTTACAAACTCTTCCTTGTGGTAAAAAATTGGACAGAAAAATCCCAAAATTGGTTAAGAAATCGATACATTACCCCTTTAAATCCAAGTAAATTATGATATCTTTGATGGATTAAAATGAATTACCAGTGACAAAGTCGGTCATATCAACAGTTGAAACAATATCCAAAGTCTGTGGCCTTGTTGGTCGATCCAGATCCAGATCCTCCACCTCACTAATCCTACTTTCCTCATTTTCTCCACAAGTTTCATTCACATTGAATGCACTGCTAGTCTCTTTATTATCAAGATTTAAATCGGCATTCCCAAACTGATTCTCCACTTGACCACTCGGCTCCAGACTCGACTCCTGAGTATTCCTCTCCGGATCCTTACAAGTCTCTAGATTTTCGTCCTCTTTACGATTTTTCTCACTCGAAACCTCGCCACCCTCTAGACAATCCTCCAAACTGCAATTTCCATTTTCTTCATCCAGCGCAAGAACAACTCCTTCCTCCGCTCTCCTCTCTTCCTCAATTCTTGAAACTTGTTGACCCAGATCAATATTATCCGAAGACTTGTTCACCTTCTCGTTCGTTTTCTTACTTTTTCTTACCCTTCCCCTGTCCTCGTCCACGTCCTTTGCTCTCGAAATAGGCTTTATAGGTTCGAGAAATTTTTCCGAACCTTTCTTGGATAAAAAATCGCTCGAGCCCTCGCCCTTGCCCTTGCTATAATCAATCACCGGGAATTTCTTGGCCTTCTGCTGCAAATCCTTTCCCGAAACACTCGGCAATTGTCCGATAGTAACACTCTCAAAAATCGGCGCCTCATTCGCATCCTCGTCGTCCTTATTTTGAAATTTATCCGTTCTTTCGGAACCTGCCGCTTCATTAGCTCTCTCTTCCGCCTCCAATTCGGCCAAATAGCGATTCAATTCATCCTCGGAGAGGTCGTCAATGTCCCCGAATCCGACAGGTTTGTGCTCGGCTGGCGGCGCATTCAACTGAACAGCCTGGAAAACTAATCGAGTAGTATTGCTGCCTTTGGTTTCCGCCGCCTCCTGACTTTTACCCCCGTAAAATTCGTCCATTTTCTTGGCCGCAATTTCGAGTTCTGTCGTCGTCTCGGGAACATTTTCCCCGCCAATGTAAATACACTCGTAGGCTGGAGGATCATCATCGGGATCTTGTTTTGCTGAAAATTCGACATTTTCATAAGTGTGTTTGACTTTCGCGTCCAGTCTCTCCTCGGCCGTTTCCGCTTTCTTTGCTTTAACGGCACTGTAAATCTCCCGAGTTTTCGGAATGTCCGTGCCAATATAAACATTTTCGTAGACGTGCTCGGGCCCGTCAATGATACTCTTTGCCTCCTTCTCCGACTTTTCCGCCTGGACTGGCTTCTTGTTGATTTTGCTCGTTTCCGGCAACACGTGCACTGTCTCGGCAATCGCGACATTGCTGGGCTTTTCAACACAGGAATCGAGCTTTATCGGCAGAAGAATATTCTGGTATTTCGGCGGAAGGGCGACTACTGCATTTGATAATTTTGGCACGACACTTGCAGCAGCAGTAGTTCCAATATCGTTTTTTATCACACTTATACTGCCGGTGTCAGTTGTTATATTTTTGATAACAGTGCAGTCTGTCGATTCGATTTTGAGGCCAGCCTCTTCTCGTCGCAAATCCAGATTTTCCGTGTCATTGGAACTACTTGACTCTTGGACTAGACTCGCACTCGGGGAGTTTATGTATTCGTTGAGACTGCTAAAAACACTTCCAACACTGGGTTTGATGCTCGACTGGTTCAACTTCTCGTAGCTGTTCTGCATCTTTGTATTCATCTGGTCATTTAATTTTTTCTGCAAGAGCTTTTGAGATATGTCATTGTGGATTATGGAAACTGGTTCCGGATCAAGAGACTGCGACTCGACGCACTGCTTGGGATGAATTTTGCTGTCGCTGAGATTGCCCTGCTTGTAAAAATGATTAACAGAGTCGACGTTGTCCAGTTTTAGTTCGGCTTTTCGAAAACTCGCGAGGTTGTCATTTATCCTTTCCCTTTCGTTTCGCGCCGAGGAGTCATCATCGGGAATGGGTCTTTCGTCTTTGTGTCTTTCAGGTGGAGGTATGACATTCAGATCCTCATTTGCGATTGCTGTTGAACTTGTTGGACGGTTGTATGTTTTTGGAACAAGACCCTGAGCTGGAATGGCTGAGGGTCCGATGTGTCTTGGTGCTACTGACGCAACTTGTTCGGCTCGGTCTGCAAAATGTTTTATTCAAAAATAATGCATTACTTTTTTAGTTTTTTAATTAAAGGTAAAGCAAATTCAAACATTGGTTCAATCAGGGTGGCCGTTTTCGCTACCTTTCGCAGGGTCAATGAAATAAAACAAATTCGAACTATAATGCTAAACAATTTACCATCAAAACTGAGCTGCAAATCATTTTAAGCAATTTTAAGATCGAAATATTAAAAATTGCATGATTAAATTCTTCTTATCAACTGAACACTTCCTAAATTAAAAGTTAATTTATTATTTTTATTTTAAATAGTTTAAAAACCCTTAAAAAACGTTTATTCAAATTTTCAATCATTTTCGAAATTTTTTCAGAACTTCTAAATATTTTTTACCATGATTCAAAATTCTTACTAATTTTTTTTAATAATGTAAAATGGAAAATATTTTTGACAATTTTAGAAATTTGTTTAAATCTTTTTAAATATTCTTTTAAAATTATTTCTTCAAAATAAAAGAGTCATTTTCAATTTTCCTAGAAATCTTGAGAAAATGTTTTTTATTCTTTTTAGGCCTCTTATAATTCTTGAAAAGCACCAAAAATTCGGTACGAATAACCGGATTTTGTTGGTATACGTAAATACTTCGTTTAAATTATTTTAAATCATTACAAATTTTCAATTAATTTTGATTTTTTTTTTAGGAATTATGGTTGTTTATTATTTATTATACATCAAAATTAAACAGCATTAATTGTAAACTATATTTTTACAAATAGAAAAATTAAAATTGTAACGTTTAATGTTTAGTTTTGAATATTTAATTTATAAATAATGATTTTGCACGAACAATAATGTATGTCTAAATAGTCAACAATTGTTATTTTTCTTAATTACAAAATTTAAAATTTAGGCTAAAACAATATTTTAAATTCTACAAAAGCCTTTAAATATGAATTTTTTTCAAGATATTTTAAAATTCAAAATAGTTCATAAAGTATCATTCGGGCGTTTACATTTGTTTAACTGCATTAATAATTTCAAAATTCCAATTGAGACAATTTAATTTTTAAAGTTAAAATCTGGAAATTCTTAAATTTTGAACTAATTTTGAATCGTCTCGTAAAATCAATTATTAAGCACTTGTCAATGCTTAATTTATAATTGAATTTCAAAAATTATTATAATTTTTATTCAATTTTGATCAACTTAAAGGGTTTTTTTATAAAAAATTTTCGATTTCAAAAGCCACTAATTTTTAATTTTTTAAATCCTTAAAATGTATTTCAAAATTCTTTAAATGGAAACTGTATACTTAAAAATTAAAATCCGAAATTGGAAATTTATAAGTGAATGATTTTATAATTACACACTGTGAACTGAATTTTCTCATAACTGATTTACTAAATAAATTTTTACATTTTAATAACTGCTCAAATAAACTTTATATCGTTTTAAATCAATGTTTTAAACCAAAAAGATAAATTTTCAACTAAAATGAAGAATCTTAAACTGGAAAATTTAAATTTTAAATCAAAAAAAGTTATCTTTCACTAAAAAAGAAAAATTATTAATCAAGATTGAAATAATTAAGTTTTAAGTTTAAAAAATAAATGTACAACCAATGAGATTAAATTCAAACTGAAATATAAAATATTCAACTGGAATAATAGCTACATTTTCAGTTCAAAAAAAATAATTATTATTTTGGGCAAAAAAAAATCCTTTTCAACCAAAAAAAAATAATTTTTCAAGCAAATAGCTCATTTTTCATCCAAAGAAATGAACTTTCGATTAAAATACAGAATCTTTAACGACAACAAAATTAATTTTTAACAAAAGATTTTACTTTTCAACCAAGTTATTTTAATTAAAACTTAAAAGAAGAATTTTTAAATAAGGATACTAACTTTAAAAAAATATAACTTTCCACCCAAAAATCGATTTTTTTAAACAAAATACGTGAATTTTCAATAAAAAAATACAGTTTTAAAGCCAAATTTTTAAATTTTAAACTAGTAAAAATCCATTTCAACAAAAAATGTAACATTTAAATTTCCAGTTGCAGAAATTAATTTCCAACCAAACTGATGAATTTTCATTTAAAAAAGATCAATTTTCAACGAAAAATATAATAGTTGAATTTTCCGTTAAAAATCTAATTCTTAATAAATAAAAAAACTGATTTTCAACAAAATAGCTCAATTGTCTACTAAAATAGGTGAATATTTAACCCAGTCAAATGATGAATTTTTAATCATAAAGACTAAATTTTTAAAAAAATAGGAGTTTTCCACAAAGTACATGAGTTTTCAAACAAATAGTTTAATTTTTAAATAAAAAATATTACATTTGGACCTAAAAATGGAATAGTTTAACTTACAGTTAAAAAGTTAATTTTTAAACAGAAAAAATGAAATTTTAACAAAATACATAAATTTTCATTCAAATACTTGATTTTTCAACTTAGAAAGATAAATTTTCAAGGAAAAATAAACAAACTAGTTCAATTTTTCATTAAAAAGGTGAATTTTCAAGCAAAAAAAATTATTTTTATACAAGGAAAAAACGAATTTGTAACAAAATACATGAATTTCCAAGAAAAGTTTCAAGTTTTTAACGAAAATGATGACTTTTTAACGAAGAATGATTAAATTTTTACCAAAAATTAAGTAGGTAAATTTTTAATTAACGAAATAAACTTTGAATCGAATAAATAGAACTAAAATCAAGAATCTTGGGACGGAAAAAAGGATTTTTAACTAAATATTTTAAATTTCTAACCAAGTAGTTGAATTTTCAATTGAAAAAGGTAAATTTGCACCTTAAAATATAATAGTTTAACTTTCAATTAAAAAGTTAATGTTTAAACAGAAAAAAGGGAAATTTTCACCAAAAAATAAATAGGTAAATTTTCAACAAAATAGTTATATTTTAAACAAAAATAGATGAATTTTCATCTAAAATCAAGAATCTTTAACCAGAAAAGTGATTTTTTAACAAATTCATTTTAAATACAAAATAAATGGAATTTTTAAACAAAAATTATGAATTTTCAAGCAAAAATGTTGATTTTCTAATAAAAAAGACAACATTTTCACAAAATACATTAATATTCAACCAAATAGTTGAATTTTCTAGAAAATAGCAGCAAAAAATGTTGTAAACAATTCTTGTGAAAAACTATTTAGGAATGAGGTTTTTTCAACTTTGAATTTCCTTAATTTGTCTCAGTTCCTTCAGATAATTTTAAAAATAATATAGATCGGATATTTTTGTGTAAAATATAACAATTTAAATACTTGTAAACAATTAACATAAACAAATTCAATTATATACTCGAATTGGCTTTTTAAAAGTCATTTATTATGATAAATGGTTTATAAAAATAGTTATTTATAAATTTTTATTTATATTTGTGACTAACTTAAACTCTCAACTTACTCTTAAGCTATTTAAATAGAAATAACGCTTTTCCTTAACGTGAAACTGCCAGATTTTTTAATTTGCTAATATTAATTATTTATAAACATCAAAATTTTTATATTTCATTAGATACTATCAAATATATCTGTTTTGTTAAAATATTTTGAAATTACGGCAACCAAAGGAAATTAAGACCTGAAAAAACACTTAAATTTAAATATTTTGCCATAAAAACTGTTTATAACAAATGTTACTAACTTCCTCATTATGTTTGTCATTTATTGTCAATCGAAAATTAATGTAAAGCAGTTTTAGTGCAAGAAACCATTTTTTTTCTACGCGAAAGTGTAAAAATTTGGAATGTGTTTGAATGATTTGTTTATAAAAATATTTATTGTAATAGTTTACACTATATTTTTTTTAAAATATATATTATTTTTCAGAATACTTGCAGCAATCTAAACGGTTAAGGGGGATCCAAATTAAAAAAACTCAAATTTAAATATTGCCACAAAAATTAATTATAGCAATGGTTATTGTAAACATTTGTAATATTGGAATATTTCCTGGATTTCAGACGATTAAGGGAAATACAGATCTAAAGAAAAACCTAAAATAAAAATATTTTTCATCAAAATTTGTTTATAAAAATTGTTATTGTTTGCTTTTTAAATATTTCTAAAATTAAATGTCATTTTTACAATGAATAAAAAACAGTTTCAATAAAAAGAATATTTTTTCTAGACTACAGTGGCAAAATTCGGATTTTTTAATCCAATTTGTTTATAAAAATGTATAATTTAATGTTTTACAGAAAATTATGAAACCTATTTTATTTTTAGGATTATGTGTAGTAATTCAGACAATTAGGGGAAACCCTAATCGGAAAAACCTTAAATTAAAATATTTTGCCCCAAAAACTGTTTATAACAGTAGTTATTGTTAACTTTTTAATAATTTCTCTAATTGAATGTTATTTCTATAATTAATACGCACCTTCAGAAAAAAAGAACATTTTTTCTAGACTAAAGTTAAAAAATTCCGAATTTCTTTATGTAAATTGTTTATAAAAATGTTAACTGTTATATTTTACAACAAATTATAAAACGTATATTATTTTTAGGTATATTTGCAGCGTTTCAGATTATTACGGAAAATCCAAATCTGAAAAAACCTCAAATTTAAATATTTTTCCACAAAAGGTCTAAATAACAATTGTTATTATCAAATTTTTAAATATATTGTTGTCTATCAAGTCATTCATACAATAATTTTAAACTGTTTTATCTCAAAAACATTTTTTTCTGCACGAAATTAACCAAAATTCTAATTTTTTTATGCACAGCAATTCTAGCAAAACTAAATGTTTTCAATGATGATAAAATTATAACATAAGCAAATTATTTATATTCTGTGAGTTCGCATAGTTTAATTGAGGCCAATATAAAGTTAAGCTAAGCTCTTATTTATGGACAAACAATTTTTTAATAAAAAATGTCACTTTTTTCATACTGATAATGAAAATTTTGCAAATAAACAAAGAAAACTGAAGACTAAACCTCTTTGAACGAAAAAATAGAACTTGCTCCCACTGGCGTGGTGTCGTCTGAGTCTACAAATCTTCACAAATATTGACTTCACTTTCAGGTTTTATTACTAGCAAACACTAAAAGACGATTGCAAGCAAAAAATTATTATCAGAAAAGTATGTGATAAATAAACTACCAAAAACTGAATTAAAATGATTCTTACCTTCATTGAATTCAAACTCATCGAGCACTTTGTCCAAATCGATGGCAAATTTCTCCATATTTTCATAAAAGATAATGTGGCGATAAAACTGATAGCATACGTGTAAAAAGGTAATTTCGAAAAAGTGTAAACACAATAAACTGCCAAGTTGGGCGGTAGCGCCTTTTTGACAGTGATCACAAATTATTAGAATAAATCCTTTTTATAATAAAAAGAATCACTTAAAGTTATACTTCACATTGTAGATTCACTCGATTTGTGTGTTTGCGTGTGTGTAAATTAAGAAAACTGGCTAAAACCGATAATTATTTTGACAAGTACAAACTGTCAATTAAGAGAAAATTTGACATTCCCAACTTTCGAGACTCCGAGATGCGGCACAGTAATTCCGTAAAAACACAAATCTAGGCCGTGAAATTGCAGGTTGATCAGTTCATGAGATTTTTCGGCATTTATTTAATTGTATCTATCAAGTATTTTTTCCGATATTTTACAGCGTAGATAGCAAAGTTCCAAATTAACTAGCAAATTGTTATATTCACGGAAGATGTCACAAGGCAATCGCCATTTTGGATTATTTATATCAACATGTGCTGCCTCTGCTGTGAAATAGGGGAACTTGCGAACCGCTTTCGGTATTATGTATTTCAGGGTGGGGAGGTAATCTCAAGATGGCTGCACGTCGAGGGTCAAACATTATGGGTCATTTACACCTCTGTTAGAAAAACATTCTTTCTCTCACTCTAACATGTGATAATAGCGTAAGTTTATTTAATTCTAAAAAATTTTCCAAATTAGGTATTTTCACTTTACCCAACATCTAGCATCACTTCGTTGACTGGACGTATTGCGCATAACGCAACGCAAATATGCAATCATGGTGTATTTACACGCCTGTCAACTGGTCGCCAGCCAGGAGAATAGTCATAAGAGTAAACGAGATAGAGAGTACTTTTCTTTTAATTTCCCTCACTCTGTCTCTTTCACTCTTATGATTTTTCTGCTGACTGACGACCAGCAAACAGGCGTAAAAATACACCATCATGCGCCACCAGCCCTTTCCGACGACTCACTGTGTTTCAGCTAGAAAAATTTCGGATCTTATTGCTACGAGTTTCTATTTGCGAAATAATGCCACATGACGGCGCTTCTCGCACATGGCCCTACTTTAACTTTGACCATTTTTGAAATATTTTTAAATATTCTCTTAAAATTATTTCTTAAGAATAAAAAACTATTTTTAATTTTCCTAGAAACCTTAATAAAATGTTTTGTATTCTTTTAAAGCGTTTCATAATTCCTAAAAATCTTCTAAATTTTTTCTTTGAAATCTGTAAAAATCCATATTTTGTTTTGAATTAGGCCATGGACTATTCGCACCAAAATTTAGGTACGAATAGTCGGCTTTTGTTCGTATACGTAGACAATTTGTTTACATTATTTGAAATCATTACAAATTTGTAATGAAATTTGAATTTTTGCAGACCTTCTAAATATCTCTTCAACTTAGTCGTTTTTTTAGGAATTATAGGTGGTCAATATTTATTATACATCAAAATTAAAAATTTTACATTTGAAATACATTTTTTTAAATAAAACAATCAAAATTGTAACGTTTAATGTTTAGTTTTCTGTTTTGTTTGGAATATTTGATTTTTAATTACTGATTTTACATGAGCATTCAAATATATCTAAATAATCAGCAATTGTTATTTTTTTTAATTACGACACTTTAAATTTTAGGCTAAAACAATATTGTAAATTGAATAAAAGCCTTTAATCATGAATATATTATTTTGAAATTATTTAATTTTTGTTAACAACACTAAGGATTTTAAAATTCCAATAGAGACAATTTAATTTTTAACGTTAAAACCTTAAAATTCTTAAATTCTGAACTCATTTTTTGAATCGTCTTGTAAAATCAATTATTATTCACTTGCTAATCCTTAATCTATAGTTCAATTTTAAAAATCATTATAATTTATATTCAGTTTTGATCAACTTACAAGGTTTTTTATCCAAAATTTTCGATTTCAAACAACACTAATTTTTCATTTTTGAAGTCTTTAAAACTGTATTTTGAAATTTTTCGAATGCCAAATGTACGCTTAAAAATTAAAATCCAAAATGAAAAATTTGTAAGTAAAAGATTTTCGAATTTCGCACTGTACACTAAATTATATCATAATTTAAAAGGATAAAAATTAACTGATTATTTAAAAAATCTTGAAATCAAACTTGGAGAGAATTATTTTTTTAAAAATTTGTAAAATTCCCAGTCAAAAAATAAATTCACGGGCATTTTCCGTGTTTTCGCGGTTTTGTCGATTTCCCGGTCCACCGGCCTCCCTGGACTATGTGCTAGCACTTGTTACTTATTTAATTTTTTGATTATTCCTGCATTTAATATATTTATAAAAAAGCAAATATATGCATATCATTAAGTCTTTTAGAAACAAAAATGTATATTTTTCACATTTGATATATTTATTTATTTCACTTTTTCAAAAAATGTTGAATAAAACTAATTTATAAAGAAAAGTTCTATGTATTTAAAGCAATTTAGGCTCATTATGAGCATTCTAAAATCAGCCATTTTAGTATTCTAAAATATTAGAACGATACTCGAGATTTGCATTCGTGCGAAGGAATTCAGTACAAGAGTGTACAAAATTTTGGCGGCACTTGGATATATTTTAGAATTGAAACCGTGGCACTCCGTATTATAATCTATAACCTTCGAACCACATGTACTACAAAATTTTTTCTACGTCATTGCGTATGCGCAACCTTTTACATGCGGCGTTTTTACAGCGTCACTGGAATTTCACAAGGCGAATGTAAAATTCCAGTCTTCCAAAACTGCTTTTTACCACCTGTGTACTATGATCTTTGTGATAAAATTACATAACACTTTTTAAAGTGTATATACGAACTCAGTGTGTGAAATTAATTCGAAGATTAATTCAAAACTAAAATTACTAAAAATAAATTGAGATTTTTGTTTTTTTCTGAAGCCAGAATTAATAGCGTTTTTGCAATAAAATCACATTATTTTTAAAATGTCACCCCAAAATTGCATTTCATGATTAAAAAATTACTTTTGACGCATTTTCCAATCATTATTTACCATAAATATTTAATTTCAATATTTATATCATCTAAAATGCCCGCGCTAACAGTAACCAATCGGGTTGCCGGCACAACGCAGGCGCAGTTCAAAAAGTTCCCAAAATTGGGAGCACTGCTCATGGACACTTTGGACTTGGACGACATAGTCTATGGCGAGTCTCCGAAGAAGCACGAAACAAACTTCGCCGGTGCTTTTTTTTTTTAAACCGTTTTTTACGCTTCCGAAGAACGACGCCACAGTAAGAATTTTTCGCGTTTTCCTGCAGTGTATTCTTGTAAAGATAAGAAATAGGTCGAGTTTCGATGAGAGGAGGAAATGAGCCCGCTTAACTGGGGAGGATCACCTTTGGAAATGAGAGGACCGCAAATGGCAATGTTTGGCATGCGGCCGCCGCCTCCGAGATTTGGCGGGAGGATGCCGATGCCGATGCTACCGCCGCCGCGACCACCACCGCCGATGGGCGGAATGTTCCCGCCAATGCCGATGCGACCGATGAGACAACGAATGCCTCCTCCAAGGCCAGGTACTATAATGCGACCGGGTGGTCCACCGCCCATGTTTGGTCCCAGAATCAATTTGATGAATTTTGGTCCACGCATGGGGCCTCCGATGATGGGTCCAAGAGGGCCTCGTGGACCGCTCTTGAGACCTGGTCCTAGAGGTTTGCCTCCACCAAAGTTCCCACAAGGAAATAACGCTATCAAGAACAAGGGCATTATTGCTAAAAAAGCTGTCAAAATCGAGGTATCTGCGCGCTTTCGTGCATTTATTTTGCTTTAAGTTGCTTTATTCATTTTGTTCTTTTACTTTATTTTTTCCCAGTGGACACGTTCTGTAAATATGACGTAGCAAAAATGTAACATTATTACAGGCATGTAAATTTTTTCTGTTTTTATCGTATCCTTGTTAACTTTACGGAAATTTTTTTCTTTTATTTTTTTTAAGTAAAAGGAAAACGCGTAACTTTTGTTAGAATTTTTTAATATAACCGATATGTAACAAAGTTATAGGACGAGAATTTTACTTCTCTTTTCACTTTTTCTTCTTTTAGGGTGGTCACTGAGCCGGGAAATAAGAGTGCATTTTTGTTTTTACCCAAAATTTTACAAATTATCAGAAACAAACTGTGCCCACTTTTATTTTAAATTTTAGATTTTTTTCTTTAAGTTTACATTTTAATTTTAAGAATTTAAAAATGCAGATTTAAATACTTAAACAATTAAAAATTATAACTGTGCATATAAATTAAATAGTAATTTTTTCGAGTAAATGATTAATTAAATATTTATTTTAATTAAATTTCAAATATTATTTCTGTCTATAATATCACATTTTGAAACCATTCAATTAAAAGTTTTTCAATTAAAAAACTAAACTTTGAACATTACAATTTTAATTCTTCTATTGAAAAAATTTAAGTTATGAGTCAAATTATTGAATTTTGATTCTTAAATAAAAATTGAACGCCTATTATTTTCATAACAAAATTCGAGTAAATTGAAGAGATTTCGAAATGCGGTGGCAATAGTCGACGATCTAATTTAAACCAAAATATAGATTTTGGCAGATTTCGAACAAAAAATTGAGCAGCTTTTTAAGAATGGTCAAGGATATACAAAATTATAAAAAATGATTGTGAAAGATTTCACGGAACTTTTTTTAATTTGGCAGGATTAAAAAAAAAATGGGACAAAGTCGAATCATTTGAAATGATGTTTAGAGGTTCTGTAAAAAATTTAAAAATAATTTCAAATTCAAAAAAAAATTGAAACAGCATGCAGAAATGTAGATGTTTTAAGATTTTGAAATAATTTTTTTTAGTTTTCAAGGATTTTTAAACCATTGAAAATTAAAATAATTTATCTTGTGTTAAGTTTATAAAAAAGTGGTTTCGTTCAAGTTTTAATATTTTAAGCTTAAGTTGTTTAAAATGATAAAATTTTGAAGATTGTTTAATTAATTGGTTGATTCTTCAATTTAGTGTATTGAAAATGATAACGTGAATTTATAATTTTGACACTAAATCTTTAAACTCTAAAATTGATAAAAGTAATTTCCATTTTATAAGTGTAAATTATTGAACATTTTAATACAACATTATTGAATTTAAAAACTTTTAAACTTAAGTTTAAAAGTTTAAAATTCGATCGTGAAAAATGTTTGCGAAGAGGGAAATGATCGTGCATTTTTTTCTTTGATTAACACGGCCACCCTGTTTTTTTTTTAAATTTTTCACAAAAATTTAACTATTCAATTTTTGCTTGAAAACTTTTTTTTTCTAGTTGGAAATTCGTCTTTTTTCGTATAAATTAATTTTCTTGGTTGAAAAATCGTCTTTTTTGCTGAAGATTCTAATATTTTAGTTGAAGAGACAACATTTAGTTGAAAATTATTTTAATGCAGTTAAAGATTAATTGTTTTAGTTAAAAATTCATCACTGGAAATTATTTTTTTTTCATTTAAAAAAAATGTAAATTTAACTTTCATAATTTCCGTTAAAAGTTGGTCTGTTTGGTTGAACATTCATTTGTTTAACTAAACATTAAACTATTTAATTTTTTGGACATAATTTTATTATATTTAGTTGAAACTTCATGCATTTTGTAAAAAAAAATCGTTTTTTCATTGAAAATTATTATTTAAACAAACTCAAAATTTAACTGTCAATTGAGTATTCTACCATATTAGTTAAAAATTAATTTCTTTGGTTGGACATAAATTTTTTTTTGACTAATAATGTAACATTTCAATTTTTGGTTGAAAAATTTTTTTTTTTTAATTGGAAATTCGTCTTTTTTGGCAGAAATTAAACTTCTTAGTTGAAAATTAATGTTTTTGTTAAAGATGCAACGTTTTAGTTGAAAATTTATCTTTTTTCGTTACCTTCTTCATTAATGTAACTATTTTTTGTTTGAAAATTAGTATTATTTTTGATTTGGTTGGTAACTATTTTTTTTTTAACTGAAAATTTATCTATTCCAGTGGAGTATTTCATTATTTTAGGGTTAACATTGAATTTTGGGTTGACAAATCATCTGTTTTAGTTGAAAATTCATGTATTTTGTAAAAAATTCAGTCAGGCGGCCTTCAATGTTTAAGTTTCTATGCCCTCGAAATCAGTCCAAGGCCATTTGAAGGCAACCCCCGACACCTGACTGAAAGCGAGAGTTTGGTGTATTCCAGTTCAAGAGCCATAATTTTAGTTTATAATTCATCTTTTTGGTTAAAAATAAAACTAATTGGTTGAAAGTTACACTCTTTTGTGTTTTTTTAACTTGTATACTTTTCACTTTTGACCTAAAGCTATTTACTTGTTATGTCAAATCCATTAAGAATTAAAACAATTAATTAATTAAATTTTAATTTGCTAATAACAATTTTTTTCTTAAATTTCAGTGGCCAAACTGTTTATAAATCTCAAAATATAATTACTTGTATAATTTGTGCTTTATTTTCTAAGTACAATTTACAGTTTTAAATATAATATTTAAAAAAATTCAAAATTAACCTAAATAAAAATTAAAATATCCTTTAGTCTGTAAATTATCAAAGTTAATATTTATCGCAGGCTTTACAGTTTCCCCCCTTCTCTCGATTTTTTTAAAGTGCTATTATATTTTTGGTGTTCGTGGTTCAAAAAATTTATTTTTTTGTTGAAAATTTGATTATTTGTTTGAAAATTCAAGTGGGTATTTGATTTAAAATCAAGCTTTTTTCATAAAATTTTTTTTATTGTTTGTTAAAAAAAAATGTTCACCGATAATTTAACTTCCATTTTTCGTAAAAAAATTTCTTTTCTACTTAAAAATGCGTCTGTTCGGTTGAAAATTAATCTCTTTTTGTACAAATTTGATTAATTTTTGTTAATTCTGCAGCTGTTTGGTTAGCACTTGAAAAATTACAATTTGGTTCATAAATTGGCTTATAAATTCAAATCCTTCGTTAAAAAATTTCCTGTCGGAACTGAAAAATTTTTCTTGGTTGAAAGTTAAAAAACTTTCTTACAAATTCATTTTTTTGTATGATTGTGTGTTGATCTGTGGTTAAAAACCTAACTAAAAAATTAAAAGTTGTTTTTTTTTTGTTGTTGAAAATCAATTTTTTAAACTAAAAATTTAACTAGTTGGTTGTAAATTCATATGTGTTAGTCGAGGTTTCGCCTATTTTGTTGAAAGTTCGTCTTCCTGGCTTGAAAATTAATTCATTTTGTTCCAAATTCATCATTTAAAATGGATTTTTGTTTTGTTTTAAAAGTGTAATAGTTTTGCATGAACTAAGTTGTACATCCAGAATTTAAAACTACAATAAAAAGCAGAAGAAACGTACCCAGTTTCATATTTCCAAATTCAATATGTTCTTCAATTAAAATTAAAAAATTCTACTTTTTGCGTCTATTAGTACAATTTTCCCATTGAAATATATTTTTTGAAATTTCAAATACACAAGAGTAATGTCTAGGCGGTATTATCGAAATTGAAAGGAAAGAGAAATATCTTACGCATACTTGTTTTTTTTAGGAAATTGATTTAAAAAAGCCGTGGATGACTGCTGAAATACGGAGTGAAATCCAAAAGAAAAATAAACTTTACGCGAAAGCGAAAAAAAGTAAAGATAGCAAGGAATGGGAGGAATTTAAAGATTTGCGGAATAAAGTAACGCGGATGATAAGGGACGCGAAAAACGTTAGTGAAAAAAAGTCTGAAAATAAGGTACTTGTATATTTCCTTTCTTTTCTTTATTTGTTTTTCTAGTTTGCTTAGTTTTTTCGAAATAATATTATACATTCTTTAACGTTCTTTTTAGTGTTAATAAAAGGTTTAATATTCATAACAAATATTGTAGGCAACAGCGCCAGTACAAAAAGCTACCTCGAATCAGGAATCGTCGAAAGTTGAAAAAGTTCAAGAGTCAGCAAACGGTCAGGTTCCATGACCAAAAAAAGTGCAAGTTGCAGTCGCAGAATAATTATCGTAGAGGTTTTCCTTTGCCTCAGTTGTAAAAAGTGAAATTTTTATCCGCAAATCAGTTGTTGAATAGAGGGGATTATTTTGTAAATATATTTTTTTGTACAGAAAATAAGAGTGCTGTGTGCGTAAAAATAGAAATTCAAGAGTAAAGCTTTTTTTTTATGCCCGCCCTGTTGTATTGTGTAAAATGCTATGATATTGCTTGAAAGAATGAGATGTAATTTATTATTGAGTGAATTTATTCCTAAAATCTTTACAAAATATTGCTATTACTAGCCTACATATATTTTCTTAAATTTAATCTTAATGCTATTTTTGTTTTGTAAAATTTCAAAATTTTCTTGGAACTGGATGACTGTTTACAACAAAAATTTTATGCCACAATTCACCAATGCAAAATTTTTCTCTTTGAAACTTCCAATTCAGAAAATGACGTTTATTCATTTTGAAATGGATAAATTCTCGTGGGCTTCCTGCATAGATTGTTTAAAATTGTTTTCTTGTTTCCGCAAATATATTTAAAAAAATATTATCTCGTAAAATTAACAATAATATTTTATTCTACAAATACAATCTGGATATTTTTAAGTTTATACATTCGTTAAGAGTTAAAACTACAAAGGCAAGTGACGGCGCTAGGCCCGAAATTTCCATGGCAATCGGCAATAAATATACAAATTTACAATTCCGTCAAGCTAAGCGCCAAACGGCCTTTAACTTAGAATAAAATTACAGAAAACGTAGTTGTACATTTACGTTTTTTTTCCTGCAGACTTGACTCACTAAATTATTGTTTTTGACATAAATTTCCTCAAATATTCAAAAAAATGTGTATTCAAGTTGTGTGTACTCACATAATAACCAATTTTTCCACCTATTTTTTGTTAAGTTGTATGTAAATTATTCCAATTCAATAAAGATTATGAGCATGGACTTGATCGTAGTTTACCTACTTTAGTAACCATTTTTGAACCACCCACCTCGAGAGTTTGACATTACATGCCACTATATATAAATGTTGGTACGATCCAAGTTAACATAACTGATTTAATGAGCCATTCACCTTAATTTGGTATTCACTAAGACATGAATGACTTAATCTTTGAGACATGCGTATATGACTACTAGCAGGATCTACCAGGGAGTTTCGATAAGTATTATTCCAGAGTTATGCGATTTAATCGCAAACTTCGCTCTTGTTTTGCACATCAAACTGATACGATCTAAAGAACCATAACTCATTTTGTGAACCATTTGCGGTTTCACGTAAATTTTTTGTGCACTGAGACATACATTTTCAGGGTGGCCGCAAGCCAGGGAAAATGAAAGACAATTTTATTGGTCAGGGATTTAAAAAAAATAGTAAAAGTCAAGGAATTTCTTAAGAAGCAGTTTAAGCCTTAAGAAAAATCAGGACTTAGATAAAGGCCCCAATTAGTGACAAAATGAAGGCTTAGTAAGAAGTAGCATGTTTTAATATTAAATTGCATACAAATATTGCTGCCTTCATGCTTTTAATGTTAGAAAACAACGACTTCAATTATACTAAGCAAAAAATTCGTGATTGAAGTGTATTAAACAGTGAAAAGCTAAATCTTGTACTCTTGAAAACTAATAGTGTCACTAACTGAGGTCTTTTCCTTATCACACAGTTTCTTTATGAAGATGAAGTCACTTTAAAAAGTTTCAAGGGATTTCAAAGGCACTAGATATTTTAAGAAGTTTTCCAGTACTTCAGCAAATATCAGATTTCGCGGATTTTTATCATACTTGAACATAGTTTAAAGAATTGGAGGGATTTCATAGGATTTTAAAATTTTGTTCAAATACTTCAAACTATTCTTAAAGATTTTAGGATATTCTAAAATAATCGAAGGCAAAATGCCAATGTTTTTAAAAAAATGTTAAGGGCTTTAAAAAAATTATGCTGTATTAAAGAATTTTCTGGATCTTCTGAAGATATAGAACCAATTTTGTGAAACCTATAAAGTTTTAGGATTTTAAAACTGCGAGGGATTTTGTAAGATTTACGAGGATTTCGATGATTTTAAGGGACTTTAAGTACTCTGAATGAATTTTAACAAAAATTTTTCAGGATTCCACGAAATATCAGATTTCATAGAATATCACGGGATTTTATAATATTTTAGTAGATTTCAAGGAATTTATTCACAAGTAGTGGGGGATTTAGTATGGTTTCAAAGATTTAAGAAGATTTTCTTTGATTTTTTGCAACTCATTTGTGCAATTCGCTTTGAATTCTTATTACTTTATATTGAATTCTTCAAATTTTTCTGTTTTTGTTGTATTCACTTAAATTTTTAGTTGTTGCATTAAATTCTTTTGAATTCCCTTGCATGAACTTTTATATATTTTTGAATCGCTTTCAATTCACTTACAATTTTTGCACCTTGACTTGGTATGAATTTCATGAAATTCATCTCATTTCCCTTAAATGCCTCTAAATTTCCTCTAATTTTACTATTGGGAATGGTGGTCGACCATTTTGCCATCTGGTGCTGAAAACTGGAACTATAAAGAATAGGTAACATTTTAAAGATGTATTTTAATTTTGGCATCAAATTGTTTTTACGATTGTGTTGTTTAAAACAATGATTGAGTACCAAAAACAAATCTTCATTAAAAACAAATCGTTTTCGATGAAATTTCCATCATATACAGTCAGAAACCACATTTTTGTCAAAAATGTTTTTTTTAACGAAAAAAAAAAAATATTTCACTCTCATTAAAGATTGAATGAATTTTAAACTTAAATAAACTTGAATTATATACGAATTCTAACCTAACTTTTAGATCAGATTTTTTAATAGTAAATATTTCATGTGTAAACTCACAAAAATTTACTTTCCGTTCATTTTTGCTTCAAAATAAGTTCATTTAAGTTCTAATCTGTTGAAAATCACAATAAATAGTACAATAATTGTTTTTTTTTATAATATTTGTATTTAAAAATGTGTGTTGTCACGGTATAAGATGTAAATTCTATCTAAAACCCTTTGTTTCCGATAAAGTATTATATAAATAATTTAAATTCTACAAAAAAATTGTTTAAACACTTTTATGCACAAATTAAAATGCATCTTTAAAATCGTACCTATTCTTTCTAGTTCGGAGTTTTGTCACCAGTTGGTATATCACAATTTAATCATTCCCAATAAGGTTTTAGGATATTTTAAAACATTGCAAGAGATTTTATAAGATTTACGAGAATTTTAAGGGACTATAAATACTCGAAATGTATTTTAAATAAAATTTTCAGGATTACACGAAATATCAGGTTTCATAGAATTCCACGGGACTTTATAATATTTTAGTAGATTTCAAAGAATTATTCACAAGTATTTAAGGATTTTGTATGTTTTTTTTTTAAATTTATTACAATTCTCTTGTTTTTATTGTATCCGCTTAAATTTTTAGGTATTGCATCAAATTCTTTTGAATTCCCTTGTACTTTTTAAAGTTTATTTCAAACTTACTGAATTGAATGGACTTTTTATACTTTTGAATCGTTTTCAATTCACTTAATTTTGTATGGATTTCCCTCAAACTATCCCCACTATAATGAATGGAATTAAAACATTTCAATTCGTTTGAATTCTTTTGAATTTAACTTTAATTATTTTTACGTTTAATTATTTGAATTATTTTAAATTTAAAATCAAATTAAGTACTTTTTGCGTTAAAAATTAGTAACTTTTGATAATAAAATATTAATGGGCAGGAAAGATGAATGTCTTGCGGTCACCCAGATGTCTCAATCTTTGAGATAAGCATATTCCCACTGGCAGGGTCAACCAGGGAGCTAGGTAAATATTATTAAAGAGTCATGCGGTCAAATCATAAACTCTGCTAATGTGTCGCGCATCAAACTGCTACGATATAATGAACCATAACTGATATAATAACCGATTTGCGGCCTTCATAAGAAAAATACGTTTTTTTCTTTTGCAAAACATTTTTCATGGTGGATTATAAAAAATGATTTCCACTATAAAAATTAACATTTCTTTTTTTTTTTTAATGGAAGACCTCTTTACTGTAAACTTTGTTGTTCGATTCTAAGCGTATGTACATTCTTGAGTTCCTTCTTCGGTACTATTGAGCAATTATATAGGTAGAAATACAAAATGTACATAAAATCCAAGTAGAGTTACTGCTCTACTACTTTTTCTCTCATATGCTCCGTTTTTCGTTCCCGTTTTTCTCTCTCTTAGGTGCATTCTTCCAATCTTTTGACGTCACAACTTGTTCTGCCGCACGAGCAGGTGCTCGCGAAAGCGTGCACCTCTTTCTTGATACTTTCCGCATTACACCCTGACTTTATGCCTGCCAGTGCAAATCCACCTCTAGGTCCATGATTTTGAAAACTATGATTTAGCAAATCGATCGTTTCGCGATCAAAGGTACGCTGCAATTTATTCTAGGGTTTCCTTTCCGAGCTCGAGATGCGCCTGGTGAGTTGATGATGTATCGCAGATCCGTTTTGGTCTTTGGTGGACTCATTTGGCACTTCTCGTTTCTCTGCTGGCTCCATGGGTTTCTCCGATCCTGGACTGGCGTCGCTCACGAGACCACGGAGGAACATGCCAACGCAAGTCCATGGGAACATCCTAAAAGATATAAAAGCTAAGAATAAAATGGTTTTAAAAAAAGAGACAACAAATATGTAAGGTTCAATTTATAGAGAAACGACAAATAGTTGAAAGAATTATTTATTATATAAGTACCATTTCATTGCAAGCATTATCTGTAGATAACCCGGAAGAATCGCAAACTTTTCGTTGCACCTCATCGCCTGGATGATGCTGTCAGCTACTTCGTTTGGACTTAACGTTGGTACGAACCTGTGGCAAGTTTAATTGTTTATACTAATCAAAATACATTTCAAGATTGAACAAAAATTATATAAAGAAATTATTGTCTATGATTCTTTGAAATTTTTATTGAGCGTCAAAAATCAGTACCTTGAAAGAACGTCCTCAAACATTCCCGTGCTGCGGATAAAGTAGGGACACACGACTGTGGTCTTAATCTTGTAACCTTCAGCCTGCAAAGACAAGAATTTTATGTGTACAGCATATAAACTGATGAGTACTATTTTGCCAGTGAGATGAATTAAAAGTAAAAGAGTAGCACTGTGCCTGATTATATGTATCTTAGGGCCTAAAATGTTGTTAGGTCCAACACGCCTCGTGTTTCAAAGTAATTAGCATGAAACCAAAAAGTGCTCAGTGAAAAATTAACTTTATTTTCTAACAAAAAGTTCCAATTTTATAATTTACTTAAAAAGAATCAAAATTCATATTTATTGCAGTCTTTACCCCATTCCTTAACTGTTTTTGGTTGAAAGGTTATATTTCTGATTTAAATGTATATTTTTGTCTAAAATTGTTATTATTCAGTGAAAAATTTAATTATGTTGATTAAAATTAGACAATTTTGTTAAGGGCATGTGATACTTTGCCATATGTGCATTAATTTTCTCACATTTTTTATCGACAATTTTTCATTTTTCAGAAAAATATTAGTGTTCAGACATTCGCGTGATTGTTTTTTACGTCTGCTATTACTTTTTGGTTAAGGGGGTATTAGGGTATTTAACAAAAAAACGTCTGGTTTTTTTATTTTATAAAATGAGTGTCCAACATCTTAAGAATATTATGTGCAAATTTTAAGTTAATCGGAGCAAAATTGAGAAAGATGTATATTATTAGTGAGCGACGTTTCGACCGCTACGACACGGCTGAGTGCTTTGGACACGCTAGATAAACGTTCTATAGTTTATGGACCTGGCATTGATGATTATGTGTGAGTATATTAAAATTTGTTATATCTATTAGTGTTTAATTTCGGTTTTTTTACTATGCAAAACTTTGAAGCCTTTTTCTCGCGATCGACGTTTTCAAAGCCGGTACCAACTGTATCTTAAAATCTACTGGACCGATCCTTATGAAATTTGGTACACTATTTCTATACAACATAATTTGCAAGGTCGCAACGCTGAGTTTTATTCTTTTTTACAATTATTGTTTATTAAACAACAAATAATGTCGATTTTTTCACGAAAATCGGTGTTTTCTCTTCAAAATGTTACCAAAACTTTTTAAAAAAATATAAAAAAATAACTATTAGCGTTGCCATCTAGGGAAACTCATAGATTAATAAATTTTTAAATTATTTTTGGTTTCAGATGATCCAGTCTTAAGTTCTGCGTGGCACGGCAAAGTAACTTTTTTTCGGGGCGTATCCGAAAATCTGCTCTCACAAGCTTAAAAATGCTTATTTTTTACTGAAAATTCTTAAAAATATTCTTGAAGTTTTATTTTATTATGTACCAATTATTAAAATAAATTTGAAATCACCGTGTTTTCTAAAAAAATTCTTTAAAAATGGCCTTTTTTGACCGAATTAAACGTACTACCCCCTTAAAGCTAATTTTAAAGATTAATTTTTTTGGTTAAACATTCATCTTTTTGGCAGAAATTTATCTTTTTTGTTAATCAATGAACTGTATTACAGAAAATTCCTCTTTTTGCTTGGAAATGCAATAATTTGTAGAAAATTCAACTATTTTGGTAGAAAGTTAAACTAGTTGGCTAAAAATTAACTTCTGGGTAGAAAATGCAACTGTTTTTTTGTAGAAAATTAACTTTTCTGTTAATTCCTATTTTAGGGTTGAAAATTTATCTCTCATGTAGAAAATTCGTCTTTTTGGCATCGAAATGAATTAATATGGTTCGCGTTTTTTGTTAACTCAACTGAAAAATCTTTTTTGGTAAAAAATTAAATTTTTTTTTTTTAAATTAATCTTTTTAGTATAGAAAGTTCAAGTATTTTGATGGAAAGTTAAACTATTTGGTGAAAATGAACTTTCTTGTAGAAAAATCGCGTTTCGGTAAAAAAATCAACTTTTTGTCAAAAATTTGTCTTTGTGGTCGGAAGATTTATCTTTTTTGGTTAAAACTACAATTTTTGGTTGTAAATTCGTATTTTTGGGTAGAAAAATCGACTATTATATTTTTCGTTAAAAATCGGTCTTGTTTGCTTTAAACTTTAACTACTTTCTGAAGGGTTAAACTACTTGGTTAAATATTTTGTTTCATTGTGAATAATTTATAGTTTTGATTAAATAACTGGGCGGTGCGTTTTGATATATCTGATCGTTGACATAACTGAGCTTTGACTTAACTGGAAGTTGAGTGTATATTTTTTTCACAAATATAATTTTCAAGTTTAAACATTACTTTTAATTCTTAATAATGATAAACTAGATGTGAATTCGATCTCGAGTGTTTACATTTTATTTGTATTTATATTTAGATGGTGCTCATTTATAATTTTTTAAATGATTAACAAACTAAGTTTTCATATGTATTAATATAAGAATATAAGTTTAGAAAAATACAAAAGTAATAAATAATAAAAAAAAATGTTGATACAATGACATATCATATTTTTTATTTAAAATTATAATTTCTCGAGCTGTAAAAGGGAAGTAAATAGTATTAATATTAGAGGTCAATTGATTTCTCTCGTATTAACAGATCTTTTCTATTCTCAAATCAAATTTAAACCATGAAAATGATAAAATTTTTACT
Organism: Druon quercuslanigerum; assembly: GCA_010014905.2. NCBI lineage: Eukaryota > Metazoa > Arthropoda > Insecta > Hymenoptera > Cynipidae > Druon > Druon quercuslanigerum. The sequence continues at coordinate 23,322 of JAAAKG020152613.1, forward strand.
ATAAAAATGGATTTTAAATATAATACAAATGACAATAACTTCCTTACTCTTCAATCAAATATATGAATATCACACACATCCGGACAATTGCTTAGAATATTGTATTAGACATTTTTAAAATGAGGAACGTTTGATTAAATGAATTAAATTTTTTTGAAAATGTTGCCATTACAGAGCTTTCTCTATGAGAAAGCAAAAAGAGCTAAAATGCAAAATTATCTGGTTTTTGTCTCTCGTTCGTAGCTTTTCATACTGCTTTTCAACTGTAAGGGTTTTGCGTAAAACTGTCTATTCAGCTTCGTTTTATGTGTATATTTATAATTGCAAAATAGTCTTAAAAATGTCAGACGATATTTTCCCAATAAAAGTTATTTCATATTGCATGAGACAGATAATATCGTTTATCACCGCGATAAGAACTGATTGCTTTAGAGTGCGAATTTTGTATGAAGATTGAGAGAAAAAATATATTTCACAATACTGTAATTAACCTTTAATGTCCAGATACTCAGATACTTTTACCAATTAGGCACAGTGTTTTAGCTTTGCAAGTTTACGCTTCACTATGAATATATTGCTTATTTCTCAACTTTTACTTCAATTTTCTTCGTGCATTTTGAAAGTACCGCTCTTGTAAAATTAATCTTCTTAAAGGTGGATTTCAATTAAAAACGACTTCAAATAGGATAATTGCATATTTCAAAATATTTTTATTTCCTTGTGAAGTTGATAGGGCAATATAAATTGAATGTAAATACTTAAGAAAAGTTTTTTCAAATAAGAGTAAATATTTTTTTTTTTAATAAGTATTCTTTTTGAAATTTTTCGCGGGAAAACAGGGAATTGCTAATTGGGTGAAATAGCAATAGTGGTGCTCAGCCAATCAGAATTGCAAGAAAGCCAAACAGGATTGGCTGAAACAGTTTTTTACAGGTGTAACGTTCGAATGTCACGGAGATGTCACTGTGCTCCTCATGTTAAAAAAAGGAGCTAAAAGTCTATCTATAGAATGTAGGTTATAATTTCAAAAAATCACATTGTTAAAGTAGAAAAACTTGAATGCAAATAAAATTGTACTTACTTCGAGCTCCATTCTTAGAGCTTCATCGAAACCGACAGCCGCAAATTTCGATGCACAATAATCTACCAATTTGGAAATTCCTACATGGCCTGCTAAACTGGCTATACTAACGATGTGGCCTTTATTTACCTCCATCATCTCAGGAAGGAACGCCTTCACTGTCTGTAACAAAATGAAAAATTATTAATTAGAAATCCACAACTATAGATTGAATAACCATAATCAAAGAATAAAATATGCCATTTTAACTAAGATATTCTTTGAAATTAAATTAAAACCTAGAATCCAACGATCAAATTTGGACAACACACTGCTAAGGTCCCTGGAAATCAACGGGTAAGTGGAACTTCATAGACTGAGGCCAAACTAAGGCCTTGATGCTTAACAAATCAGCCAAAAAAATGCTAGCGCAATAAAAAAAATAGTCCTATGAAAGCTAAACAGTTCTACGTAAATGGGCTTGAAGACGTTTATGTAAAAAAAGGTTTGTGCTTTGCAGGCTCAAAAATGTAAAAAAAAGTAAGGGTTTTCGGGTACATTTATGTTAACAATGGGAAAAAGTTAAAAAAATTCATGAGTACGAGAAAAACTGTTGTAAACAAATTGCAGTTGCGAAATTTAAGAAATAATAAAAATTGTTGCTTAAAAGTACAAAAATTTCTAGACATTTTTTTTTGTTGGAAAACAAGTGCCAGAAAGCATCTCGAACTTTTTGTTTTACTGCCGACCGCTCGCGCCTTTCTTCGACCCGTGGTTCTGAATCCTTGGGCGGCACCTGGCACGTCGACAGCAGCAAAAAAAAATTGTTCGGGCTGTTTTCTGTCACTTGTTTTCCAACAAAAAGAATGTTTAAAAATATCGCGATTTTCACAAAAAATAAGACTGTCACATCCTTCCGAGTTATTGAAAATAATTACAGAGCCTATCCGTTAAAGTTTGCAGTTTAAATCGCTTTAATATCTTTATTAGAACTGAAGACAATATAGTTGTACATTTTTGTACATTGAAGCAAAATTTTTTATTATTTCTTAAATTTCTCAACTGCAATTTGTTCACAACAGTTTTCCTCGCACTCATGAATTTTTTCAAATTTTTTCCATTTCTCCTTGTTTAAAAAATAAGGCTTCGAACTTGACTGTTCTTAAATGTACCCGAAAATCCTTACTTTTTTACATTTTTTTTTGTTGGAAAACAAGTGCCAGAAAGCATCCCGAACCTTTTTTTTTACTGCCAACCGCTCGCGCCTTTCTTCGACCCGTGGTTCTGAATCCTTGGGTGGCACCTGGCACGTCGACAGCAGCATAAAAAATTGTTCGGGCTGCTTTCTGTCACTTGTTTTCCAACAAAAAAAAATGTTTAAAAATATCGTGATTTTCACAAAAAATAAGAATGTCACATCCTTCCGAGTTATTGAAAATAATTACAGAGCCTATCCTTAAAGTTTGCAGTTTAAATCGCTTTAATATCTTTATTAGAACTGAAGACAATATAGTTGTACATTTTTGTACATTGAAGCAAAAATTTTTATTATTTCTTAAATTTCTCAACTGCAATTTGTTCACAACAGTTTTCCTCGTACTCATGAATTTTTTCAAATTTTTCCTATTGCTCCTTGTATAAGAAATAATTCTTCGAACTCGACTGTTCTTAAATGTACCCGAAAATCCTTACTTTTTTACATTTTTTTTTTGTTGGAAAACAAGTGCCAGGAAGCATCCCGAACCTTTTTTTCGCTGCCGACCGCTCGCGCCTTTCTTCGACCCGTGGTTCTGAATCCTTGGGTGGCACCTGGCACGTCGACAGCAGCAAAAAAAACTGTTCGGGCTGCTTTCTGTCACTTGTTTTCCAACAAAAAAAATGTTTAAAAATATCGTGATTTTCACAAAAAATAAGAATGTCACATCCTTCCGAGTTATTGCAAATAATTACAGAACCTATCTGTTACAGTTTGCAGTTTGAATCGCTTTAATATCTTTATTAGATATTACATTTTGTACTTTTAAGCAACAA
>JAAAKG020152624.1:0-31035 GCA_010014905.2 Druon quercuslanigerum
CCCTGATGTTTATAGACGTGCATACGCTAATTCAGCAAAATCTATATTTTAATTGTACTTGACCCCGTTTCCAGTATTAGAAAAAAACATCTGTTCGTAGTTGGTTGTAATCCAACTTAGTAAAATCTACATCTCGATAATATTCAATCCTATCTCCAGTATTTAAAAAACCCCGTTGATAGTTGTCTATATTCCAAATCAGTAAAATCTTCCTATCAATTATCTTTGACCCCATTTCATGCATTGAAATTTTTTCAGTATTTTGAAGTAAAAAAACATCTATTTATAGTAAGTGATAGTCCGACTGCTCAAAATCTACCTCTTAATAATATTCGATCCCATTGCCAGGATTGAAAACACCGATTTATAGTTGGCTATATCTGGACTCAGCAAAACCTGCTTCTCAGTTATATTTAAACGAATTCGCAGTATTAAAAGAAACACCGGCTTATAGTCTTTACTATCATTTACCCCATTTCATGGATTTTAATAAACCACTTGTGTATGCCTAACTATACCCTAATTTGGCAAAATGTATCTCTCCACAGTAATTAACCCCATTTCCAGTATAAAAAATAAAACAGCTGTTAATAGTTTCTTATGTCCAAATTCAACAAAATCTATATTTCAATTTTACTTGAACCCATTTCCCTCTTAATAATATTCTATCCCATTTCCAGTATTTAAAAAAAGTTTAAACATTTCTTGTATTTTAATTAACCACGTATGTATGCTTGGCCATGCCCTAATTTGGCAAAATGTACCTCTCCATAGTACTTATTCCTCATTCCCAGTATAAAGAAATAAAACCTTTTTATTTGTATTGGATCATAATCCAACTCCGCAAAATCTACCTCTCAATTATGTTCAAACCCATGTCCAGTTTATAGTTAGTCATACCCTAATTCGGCAAAGGCTGTATTTCAAATATTGGGAAAGGTACGTATATGTCCTTTTTTATTAATAGCAAAATGGTACTTAAAATGTTATATTTAGCACAAGTTAAAAATTAAATAAAATATGGTTAAAATGGTCGCAGGTATGGAAAAATTGCAATAATTATTTTAAAAAGTAGAGAAAAAAGAAGATAAAGAAAATAACTATAGAGTAAGAAAAATCAATCCAAAAATCTGAGAATTAACATTGCATACTATTATGCATTTTATACTTTTTTGCTAATGATTAATACTTTTTAAAATGTTACAATTTTGTCGAATAAATTCACTGAAAGGTAGAAATTTTTTTATAAATGTAATAAAAAGGTCACCTACGCCAGTAACTCCAAGACAGATAACAATAATGTAGAAGAATAGCCTAAAATATTTCTTATCCAATTTATTAAACTGAATAAGGTAAGCCAATATTAAAATTAATTAATATACACATAAGCTTAAGAATACAATTTTATAAACTATGAAAAGGAAATTAAAGAAAATTAATCAGCGTGTTCGACAGTGTTACTTTTTTTGTAACAATGTTTATAAAATTATAATATATAACAACAAAAAAGAAAAATTAAATATTTTTTTCTCGAGAGGGCAACTCAGTAATTTTTTTGAAACTCAAATATTAACACGTGCCAATGGGGACTTCATAATCCCATTTCATTGAACATAGAGATCGAGATTTTGAATTTTCGAAAAATCGAACACATACTGCAGGGTTTGATCGAAACGTGCCAAGTTTTCTAGGGATTAAAGAGGAGTATTTATAAAATATAACCATAATAATAACTTATTTTTACCCACTCTCACCCCCATCTCACCACAGCGCCCCAAATGCACAAAATGTATATTTTTGCCTATTATGATTAATTTTCGGGTTACAAATAACTACTAATAGACATTTGAATATCCTTCATTACTTTATAGACAATTTTAAATTCTTTAAATAAGTTTAATTTGTTTAATAAATTATTTATACCCAAAAAATGTAACAAATTATCGTAATTTCGGTATGCAATGTAATAGTTAGTCATTGTTTCGCGTATGAAATTATTTACAAAAACATTGTGTGATTATTTAAGCAATTATTTATTGTTTATTTTTAAAATATATGAAAATTGGGCCAGAGATATCCAATTTTTTTCAAATTTGGTATCCTATTCTACTTTATGTTGAAAATTAAATAATTGTTCATACATCTCCTCTAATTTCCAACAAATTTGTATTCATTTAAACAAATTTTTATTTACTAAAGCAGTTTTCTTTCGGAAACTTTAAAAAAACAATATAAGGTTGTATACATAAAATTGTCCCAGATGATTGACAAAAAGCGATTATCGTTCCAATATACAAAATAGAGGGAGTTAAACGCGACCGCAATAATTACAGAGGGCTCAGCTTATTAGATACTGTAAGTAAAATATACTCAAAAATTTTTATTCGTAGGGTAATAAAAATAACAGAAGGAAAGATTTGGGAACCCCAAAGTGGACAGGAAGGTCATGTACGGATCAAATATTTAGCTTAAAGCAAATCACAGAAAAAAGATTGAGAGTAGGAAAAAAGTTTTCTGTGCATTTGTTGACCCAGAAAAAGCCTTTGACAAGGTAGATAGAAGTAAACTTTGGGAAGTCCTGAAAGAGTTCGGAGTAAATGGATGGCTCCTACAAGCTATAAGAACAATATATACGGGTAGCAAAGCGAGCGCAAGGGTAAATGGGAAATTGAGTGACTGGTTCCATATTGTGCAAGGCGTTAGACAAGGATGCGTCATGTCTTCATGGCTATTTATATTATTTATGGACAAGTATTTAAGAATGTCTCATTTTGATGAAGAAGATGTTGATCTCGAAACAGTAAGGGTACGTGGGTTAGCGTTCGCAGATGATGAGGTTGTCATGGCAGAATCCAACGAAGACTTGCAAAGAATGTTGAATAAATTGAATACAAGCATGAAGAGCATGGGCCTCAAAACTAACGTAAATAAAACTAAAACTATGGTGTTTAAAGAAAAGAGTTAAAAAACAATTTGCAACATTGTATTAAATGATGAGAGAATTGAAAAAGTTGATAAATTCGTATACCTTGGTACCTTGGTAGCTAAGATAGATGAGGAGTTAGATAGACGCATAAACGAAGGTAAGAAGGTTATTGATAGAACAGGCCCCCTTATCAGAAGTAAAAATATATCAAATAAGGCTAAAATGGCAATACATAATTCCATTTTTACACCAACTGTACTATACGGCAGCGAGACATGGACATATCAAGAAAAAGATAAGAGTAAAATTACTGCGATCGACATGAGATTCTTGCGCATAATATGCGGGAAAACTCTGATGGACAAAGTGAATAACCAGATAATTTTCGAAAAATGTGGCGCGGAAGACGGTTTCGGCATGTTGAGAGAATGAAGGATGAACGGCTAACGAAACAAGTTTATCATTGTAAAGTAAATGGTAACCCGCGGAAAGAATGTTTAGAACAATAAAGTATGGTGACAGATAGTTAACAGAAAGATTGTCAGTTAAGTGAATAACGCCTGAAACAGAAGATCTTGGATACTAATGGAACCAAGCTAGGAACCTCACATGACGACTTTGTGAAGATCTTCGCTTGGGGTGATTGCTAAAGAGATTGATCAGCAGCCTGAGTCTGTGCAGTGTTTCGGAATGAAAGGGTTATTTAAATAAATAGCACAAGAATTCTAGATCAATCTAAAAATTCTATAATTCCTTCCTCACATTACTCCCTTTTCCACCGAGTAAGTCACGTCTACCCCGAAACACGGTGGGAGTGAATAATTTTATGTGAGAAGTTCGAGGACCCCAAAGTTATGAGTGGGAAATTGTTGTTAATGGGTCCTATAATCAATTTTTCATGAACTTTAAATGATCCCCTAAGCTTTTTTTTTGTATTCGTGAAAAATTCATTATAAATTTCTATGTATAATAACTGAAACGCTAAATAAGCTGGTACAGCCATATGATACGAGCTTGAAAAATTATATAAGCAAGTTGAAGTACTTGAAAATCATTATTGAAATAGTAATATGAATGTTTTATGTAAATATATTTTATTAATTACTACAAACTAGCCGTATTTTTCAAAATTATGAAATAATTTTTATTTGACAAAACAAAATTACAAGTTATTGCACGTACTTACAGTTTGAGTATATTTAGCAAGTTTTAAACAAAAGAAAACTTACATTTACATAATATTTAATGAAAATATAGCATAATATATTAAGTTAAACAACAAAAATTGAAATTAAGTAGATTTTTGAATTTCCAACTTTAAGTTTTTGTAAATTAAAAGTGTCTACTATTATATTCGCGAACAGCTTTAAGTAAAATTTTCTGCATACTTCGCATGTGTCTTTTTCACTTTATACTTAATCCACATTTTTTAAACTTTTCATGAGCTAATTCCACAGCTTGCTCCGAGTGGTACTATTTTATTAATTTTTTTTTAAAGTTATCTAAAAAACTGCTTGACCAAATAAAAATGATTTAACAGGCATTTTGTAGAACTTTAGAAGAAATGTATTCAAATGGTGTAACTTGTTTGTTTTTTACATTTTTTGTAAGAAAATAATTGTTTCATTAAGTTACACTTATTTAAGCAATTACAAATTGTTTGAAAAGTCATGTGGGATATTCAAATTGTCCATAGGTATTAAAAAAGCATTGTCCATTTGTATTAAAAAAATAGCAGTGATAGCTGAACATTAAGAATAATACCTGAATATGCAGTTTTTTATTTTTGGTTCATATTTGTTCAATTTGTCGAAAATCTAAAATTTCTCCATATTATTTAAATTGTATTCGAATGTGCCCGGTGGCACGTGTTAATATTTAAATTTCGAAATAAAATAACTAATTTTGTTTCTTCGAAAATGAAAACTTTTATGAGGTGACTTGTGCTGTAGTTCGAAAAGCGTCTTTTGACCACCCTAATATAAATAAATTGAGGAAATAGAAGATGAAATACCAGATGGAGTTGAGGAATTAAGAGTACATATAATTGATAAATAATTATTGGATACATATAATATATAAATAAGCAGTGTGACATAAAAATAACACTGTCGAATACATTGATTAATTTCCTTTTATTTCCTTTTTTTTATTTACAAAATTTTCCTGTTGAAGATGTAATATAATTTTATTATAAAATTAATTTATGCAATCATATACATTTTCAATGGCCAGTTTGGGCCATTGTTGCACATTATATTTTTCTACCTTAGTGTTACTGTCATATTTGACTCCTTTTTTTTAATTATGAATATTCTGTGTTTTAGATCATATAAAAGAACGTTCCATAATTGCCAGAAAGAAATGCGGTCTATTCTTAAGGGTTAAACTATCGGCACATGAATACAGTACATTATGAGTAGCTAGCTGCGTAATACATCTCGCGGTTTATGCTCCTTGCGTTTAAATCATTAAATGCATTTGCTCTTTACAAAGCGGCGGCATCTTTTGTTCCTATAGTTGCGTTTTGATTGCCGATCACTGACAATGAATTGATAATCTCTCGCCAGAAATACATAACATGACTATACAATGCGAGTACATAAAGAACATATAGGCATATAAAAACAGGGTGGCCATCTTTATCACCGGGAAAATTTTTAGTAATTTCCCGGTTTCTGTTTTTTCTGGTTTTTGGTAACTAAAGACTTCAAAATCCTAAGAATTGAATTTAAAATATATTGTAGTTTTAACAAAATAGTTCAATTTTCAAGAAAAAGGCGAATTTTGAACAGAGAAGGTGAATTTTTACGTTAAAAAGACAAAAATTTTATTAGGGAGTTGAATTTTCAACAAAAATATTACTTTCCAACCAAGAAAGGTAAATTTTTAACAAAAGAGTGTTACTTTTATAAACATCAAAGCTAAATTTATCATCCAAAGAGACGAATGCTTAACAACATAATTATTTTTAACCAAAAATAGTTTTTCATTGGGTTTTATTAACTCTTCTTTCGCATGGTGGGTCTTTTATGTCACAGTAATTCTCCATTTTTTCAGAACATGTGTTTGAATAATTAATTGTATCAAAAATATAAAGTTGCCAAAAGCAAATTATTTTTTTGCAATTTATTCTATAAACTCAGGAGAATAACTGTAAATTTTGCGGATTTTTAGGAATAAAAATAACATTTAAAAAACCTAGTGGACATGAAAGACCGTGGATGTGGACCGCGTATATAAAATTGAACATGCGAAAGAAGACTTTATTTAGTTCGCAATTAAGCGAAGAAACAAAATGAAGGGGAAGTTCCTTGAAAACAGAAAGAAAACGTAATTCTTTAAAAAAAGAAGTAAGAGGCAAATAGAGGAAAGAATATTCAGTTTGTAACTAAAATTATTTAATATATCGGTTTCTCTTAACCGATAAATAATGTTTACAGATATTTTTCCATCAAGAATGTTTTATTATCTGCTGCTGTTTAAATTAAATCTAGCTATTACTTTATAAAATTTAAGGTTTTTCATTAAATATTTTACATAATTTTTGTAGAAATTGTTGATGTAAGTTCTTGGCTTTAGGGTCAGGTGAATTGAAATTAATTAAGTTGTTTCAAACGTTACGGCACACAAAACAATTTCTACAAAATTTATTATTGAGGTTCAATACGATCCCCCAGCGATTATTTTACATAATACTCTGCAAAATAAAACTGATGTTGATCAATTATGTCCTTTTAAAAGAACGTAAAAAGATTGATTATAATCAAAAATACGAATTACACAGGCCCACAAAAAAAAGTTGTCTGCACGAAACAAGTAAATACTAAAGAAAAAAAATCCAAATCCGAATTTGGCCTTAACATTTCTCGGACACGTCTTCGTTTTTTCTAGATGCAGAAAATAGGGGGAAATCTAGGGATATTATGGACGTTAGTTTAATAATACCAGTATACAAGAAAATAAACATGTCGATGTTATATTCTTAAGTATAGCGACTTGTAGATACTTAATTTATACACGGAAATCCTCTAGTGTGCCTTCTGTTTCCCCTAGATTGGGTAATTCTAGGGTAATTGGAGACAACTTTTTTTGGTGGGTTTGTGTGACCAGAAATCCCTCAGGCTTTTCCTTACTTTTTGCATCCAGAATGAAAATGTAACATCCTGAAAAATTTGGTGTTCAAATTTAGATCTATCACGGAAATCTACGAAGGATGTGACATTTTTGTTATTTTTCCCCCTAGAAATCTATATAGTATGAGAAAGGTCTTCAATTTGCCTAGAATCACTACACTTAAGAATATAACATCCATGTGTCTATTTTCGCATATACTACTATTATCAAAATAACTTCTAGAATATCCCTAGGTTTTCCACTATTGTGTACATCTAGGGGAAAATTTGAACGTATACGAGAAATTCTGAGAATAGATTTGGATTCTGCTGCTCAAAATTTATAAGGGTAGTCTATTCACTTGTCTCGTGCAGACAACTTTTTTGTGGACTTGTGTTATTATACTACTTTTTTGACATAGGAAAAAAATCCGAATGAAAGAGACTAGGATTGAACACTTTTGAATGTTCCGTCTATGTTTTTTAGGCAAGCTAACAGCTTTAATCATTATTTTTAAAATCATAATTTGTATCATATTTTTTGCGGCTTTTTTCGAGAAAAAATTTTTTGTTATGGCTTCTTAATATTACGGAAGAACGCCATTAATTCCTTACGGTTCTTTGCCAAATTATTTCAGCGTCAAAAAGCGATCGAATAATAATTGTTAAATGATGTTCTTCATAAACAGGGCAAATATATACAACATAAATGCATATTATTTTTTCACAAAAACATGCACAACCTACATGCACAATACACATGTTCAACATACACGCATACAAATTTTTTTTGTAAGGATGTCTTTGTATTTTGCTTCATTTCCTGCAGAATGGGGTGCTCTTACACGCCATAATCATAAAATCCTAAACTCCTTTCGAAGAATGAATCTTGGAGAGATTTTATTATTTATTATGATCGTCTGCAAGGTCATGCACCACAGTTACTGTGTATCAGTAACCAAGGTTGTCATCGTCACTCTCAAAAGATTCTTGTCTGCAGGTCTTCCGACAAAAGTGACCTCCGATCTCGCCGACTTTACACAACTCATCTCTAAACTTCAGAAATGATCATTTCTTCCTCGAGGTATTAAAGTCGGATACCGTTTCGAAAGCTTTAGTACAACTCAAAATAGAACTGGTATCGCAACCCTATTGGAAAAAAGATAAAAAGTTCTATCTCAAAATGTGCTATCCTTTATATATTACAATCTTTTCCGAACCCCAACATAGCAAAAACTGAAAGTAACAAAATTGCCAGTAAATAGTTGATAAGGGGTAAAATGCAGGTTAATGATTGAGAGTGGGGTAAAAGGTTCATGGAGAATCAAATATTCTTCACTGAACATTGCTGAATGGTAACACGTGAGGTTTTTTGGCACCGGGCAGAATCCCTTATAGGTTAGGTGATGAGGGTGATGAGGGATGGCGGAGTACGGAAGTAAAATGAATAAGGGAAATTAGGAGTGGATAGAGAAGGGAATTTTGGGGAAGGGATCGGGTAGTGTACAAGAATTATGTGTAAGTATGTATATGTAAAAGTATGGAAATAAGTGTGGATACAGTAGGGAAAGCAGGGAAAAGACAATGACTGGTGGTGAAATAGGGGGAGTGAGGGAAGGTAAGGTATACAAGGGGAAATAGAGACTTAAATCGGAGGGGCTCTAGGGGGAGTAAAAAAATAGTAGGGAAGTGAAGGTAATTACGAGAGGGAAATCAGCAGAAGGGTGGTGATTCGTGATAAAGTAGAAATTGAGGAGAGGTGAAGTAGATAAAGAACAAGCACAGGAATATAGGAGAAGTAAAGAGAGAAGAATTAGGAAAGTGAGGGTGAGTAGGGAAGATGTTTTAGAGGAATAGTTGTGAGGGGTAATGAAGTAGTGAGAGTCAGAATGTGTGATGTATTACAGGGGAATTATAGGAAGCAAGGGATGATAGTGGCTAGGGAAAATAGGAGAATTTAGGTGAAATAAGGGAAGCGGAAGGACGAGAAACTAAGAGAAGGCGCAGGAGGGAAATAAGGGTGATTACGAAAGGGAAATTAGTGGAAGAGATGTGATTCGTTGTGAAGTAGAATTTGAAAAGAGGTGAAGTAGATACCCAACAACAGGCAGGGGAAGAGAGAGAAAGTGAAGGCAGGGGAATTATCAAAATAAGGGGGAAGGGGAGGAGGAGTACAAGAGGAGGAGTAAATGAAGTATTGAGAGGGGTGATGAAGTAGGGTGAGGGAGAAAATGTGAAATAGTGGAGTAGAAGTATAGGAAGCGAGGGATAAGAGAGGTTAGGGAAAATAAGAGATTAAGGTGTAATAAGGGAAGCCGAAGGACGAAGAACTAACATCAAGGGCAGTAGAGAAGTTAGGGGGATTGTGAAAGGAAAATCAAAGGAAGAGATGTGATTTATGGTGAAGTAGAGATTAAGGATAGGTTAAGTAGATGAGAAAAGTAGAACAAGGGGAGAAGTGAGAGAAGGGAATCATGAGAGGGGAGAATTAGGCGCAAGGATGAGTAGAAGGGGAGGGAATGTATAGAAGCAAGGCTTTTGAACGATTTAATAAATTAGGCAGCTGTGTGTTACCCTGCTTCACCCAGTAAGTGTAATGATTCTCGCACTTAGTTTTTTATGATTATTTCATCTCATAAAATGAAATGAATTTTGTAAATATGAAATATCGTTTACATGTCACTTTACAATATTTTACAACTATTTCTTTCCCATAGATGTTCTACGAATTATTAATAAAGATTTATTGATCACCTGAATTTTTTTAAATGGAAATGAAGATTTTTTGCTACAATAAGTAGGGAAAGTTTGTACTCATTTCCTCTTGAGAGTAGAAGGCACCTTTGACATTCGAGTGAAGCATATAAAACTGTTTGACGAAAGGAAAAACTGGCCTCAAGAAGGGAACTGTTAATAACGTATTGCCCTCTCGGGAATGCTGGAGTATAATATGAGAATGCAAAGCTTTAAGAATACTACTTTTGCGGGTGGCAATGCGGCGATGATTCCAAGAGATCTTACAAAGGGATCAGAGGTCAGAACATATCTCACGGTGGAAGTTACGCGCAAACCAAGTACCTATGTTACGTATTACGTATTACGTATTACGTTAAGGCCTCGGCTACTGTGTTGTCAAGTATACAACTATAAAGTCTTCAATACTCTTTACTCTTTATACTTATACTCGCGGTTGGTAAGTACTTACCATCTACGGATCTTTTTCACTGGCGCCATATCAATATTTCGTTTGTGAAAAGACATCAGAACAGTAGTTATTTAACTTTTTCGTTTGCCTGAAGAAATTTTACCCAAGTCTAATCATTTTTAATTTATGAACCTGCCGGGTGGTCACTGGTCAATTGGTCACTGATCAACTTTGACAAGAAAGACAACGAATTCCTTTGCACAAATATTTTTTAGACATAAGTGATAAATTTAAAAATATTTAGAAAGAATAAATAAATAAAATAATAGTAATAGAATAATAAATTAAGAAATGTGTAAAAATATTGAGAAAAAGAAGCTTTGCAAATTAAAGTTATTGAATTTTAGAATCCTAACCATTCGAAATCGATAAAAGTAAAACTAAAATTAGGAAAATTATGCGATTTCCAAAATAAGAAATAAAATAAAATCAAAATACACCAAACTCTCGCTTTCAGTCATTTCGTTCTCGGCCTTCCTAGAACTGCTGGCTCCAGCAGTTTGTCAGGGGAGCAGGACGAAAGCGGTTGCGACATTATATATAAAAGTTTATCATAAGAACAACCGCAGGATTTCGCCGGGAGCGGGTGCTAATCTAAAAAAATGGCACTTAATCCCAGAGAAATCGCGGTAAAATTTCAGCCATAACCACGTCTTACGACCGTGAGATAGGTGGCTAAAGTCTGTGACGGAATCAATACGACGATCCGGCAAAAGTCTCGTGTAAGGACACGGAGCGACTCAAGCACGACCACCTTCTGCATTTTCCCCGCAAGTGTTTTAGCACATTGTTCACACGCAGGGATGCTTTTCAGACTATTAACCAGTGAAAGCTTGGCACCTTCAAGAGCTCTGATGATAAGGACGATTAATTTAACAAAATATTTCAGGTTCAATCGTCGCAACCCCCTTACAAGGTCTATATACCTCTCTTTCTTTTCATTCTGCTTGGCTATGATGTTTTTTTCAGCTGGTGCCGAAAAATTGATAACGAACAGGCTTCACTTCTCGAAGTCAAGGAGAACTATGTCAGGCCTCGAGTGTGCAACAGAAACAATTGTCGTTATATGCATATATAACGTATATATAGCGTATATAATAGTATATGCGACACTTGTCATTGTTGACAATTGACTCTATTTCCCTAGGAGCGTTTAGCGGAGCGATATTAAGTTTAATGCCGTATGAGTGACAGAGCTGGTAATAAAGCACTCTTAATACCGCATTGTGTCTTTGGATGTAGGTCGTTCTCGCATGAGTTGGAAAACTGGATAGTATGTGTCCTATTGCTCGGGGTGTGCATGGCACGCCCTGCAGCTATCATCGGGAATGTCTTGTCTCAAAATGTGGCGACGGTATGTTAAGGTGGAAATGACACCGTCTTGACATGCAAAAATGAAACCTTCCCATATATATATATATATATATTTCAATTGAAAGCAAGTCAGGTGGTCCTCACTGTTTACGTTTCGATGCCCCCAAAATTAATCCAAGGCTATTTGAAGGCAACTCCCGACACATGACTGAAAGAGAAAATTTGGTGTAATTATATATTATAATCCTAATACTGGCAATATATAATTTATAGAACAATACATTTTAATTCTACCAAATATTGTAATACATAATTTTTATAAAAATAAAATTGTCTTAATAAAATTAAAATTTTGATTTTAATTAAATTTTTGAAATAAAATTAAAATTAATTGTCTTAATTTGAAATGTCTTAAATTTAGAAAAGTCAAAACTATAGGTTCTGTTGAGATAGCAGATAAGCAGATTTTCTGCAAATAAATGTAACAGTTACCGTTTTAGAATTAGACCATTTTAAATTTTTAACAGTCTA
This sequence comes from Druon quercuslanigerum, assembly GCA_010014905.2. Lineage (NCBI taxonomy): Eukaryota > Metazoa > Arthropoda > Insecta > Hymenoptera > Cynipidae > Druon > Druon quercuslanigerum. The sequence continues at coordinate 12,092 of JAAAKG020152624.1, forward strand.
TTTCAAACAGAAATAATAGTAAATTATACGCAGTTGACATTTAAAATGTAACATTTCAAAAAAGTTTTAATATCGAGTGTGAGGACATGAATAATAAACAGATCGACCTTATTTCAAACTTTTTCTTCTTGATTCTGATAGATCTTCTCATTAAATTTTGAAATTTACCAAATTGTTTGAAAAAATTAAAAATGGTTTTATTTTTTCTCGATAATTTTTTTAAGTTCGTACCAATATGATGCGTATATATCCCAGAAGAGATTATCTTCTGCTCACGTTTTGGAGAAGAGAAAACTATATTTCTTTTGATGAAAAATAAAAAATCGTATTTCTTACAATAACGAGGCAAACTACGCAAAAATCTAAGAGAAAAGTTGTTCGACTCCAAAGCTTACTAAAAAAAATCGCCGAAATCTGAGTAAAGTAAAATTTTATTACTTTGAGAAAAATTTAAATATAGCCGACTTTATTCATATTTTAGCGAAAATCTCGAACAAAACGCAAGGTCTCGTTATTGCAAAAAATGCGAATTCTTAGTTTTCATCCAAATAAATCAAGTTATCTCTTCTCCAAGACGCGAAGAAAAGATAATCTCTTCTGGGATATGCGCGCCATATTAATGCCAAACAAAAAATCAAGAAAAAATAAAACTATTACATAGAAAAAAATTGTTTTAGAAACTATCAAATTTAGCCGATATATTAAACCTACAAATTTCTTTCTAGAACAGATAACCAATTTTTTATTTCATATTTCGAAATTAAACACATTGAAAATTTCTGGGGTAAAAATAACAAATGTTTTAAATATCAATACTTTAAAAATTAATCATGTTGAACGTTGAAAGCATTGCAATGCAACTGTTTTTAAATGTAAAGTTTAAAAGTTTAAATAAACTGTAGACAGCTTAGACTTTGAAAATTGAAAAATGTATTCCTAAAGATAAATATTTGAAATTTAAGAAAAAATGCCTAATTAAAACTTTTGAAATTTCGTTTTTTTTTTTTTTAATTAGCAATAATAATTGACAAACCTTATAGTTTTGACTGGAACCCTTCAATGATATTAAAGATTAAATGATTTAGAACTTGTTTAAAATATAGAAAAAATTTGAATTAATTTTTTAATTTATAAAAATTAAACAAAATCAAGCGAAATTTTTAAACTTTAATTGTGTCAAAAAACTTAAAAATACAAGTTTCAATTTTAGGCGTTAAAAATTGAGCAATGTTTTAAAAAATTCAAATTTTTAAGGTATAAATTAAACTTCAGAAAATCCAACAATCGCATTTTAAAAGCGATTTAGATTCAGGAATTAAAAATTTAAAATAAAACAAATCTCTCGATATTAAACAATTAACCAGTTTGAAATTTAAAAAAATTGAAATTGGAAGTATTCATGATAATTTTACGATTGTAAATTAAAATATCTTTAAGTTTCGAGACTTGGCAGTCGTAAGAAGCGGGTGACTTTTAAGTACAGTTTTCAATGGACACAGTTCATTCCAAAATTTGCTACTAGCACTGTCAATGATTGTTTAATACTTTTGAGCATTGTTAAAATAAAATCCAGGACATGAGTTTTTAAGAATTATTATTCATTTCAAAATTAGCATTTTAAAAATCAGAAGGACTTAAATTTTGTATCATTTTTCTTTAACGAAAGAATGCCTTTCATAATTAACATTTCAGATTTTAGCAATAATTTGAAACGTTCAATACCGAAAAATTGATAACTTTAATTCCTGATGTCCAAAAATTTGTAACTCACAGTCGTTGAAATTCATGATATATTTGATATTTTCTGATTTCTTTGAGATTTTAATTTCCATTATCTTATAAAGGTTCAAATATCTCAAATATTTCTATAATTCCGACAATGTGCTATTTTGAAAAAAGAAAAAAAATATGATCTTCCCAAACAAAGTTTTACAAAAATAAATCTAAAAATATCTGAATCTAAAAATTTCCATACCTCAGAACCAAATTTAAAGAACCCAAACATGATAGCTTATGATATAAATCAATAAAGCTATTTAAAGAAGCGAAGGAAATGAAACTTGAAAATAACGTTTCATCCCTCTTCTTTCAAATCTCTTACAAATCTTGAGTTCCATGAAATTTGCCCTTATTGAAACGTCTTTGTTCTAAGAGAGAAGACATTCTATTAGGGCTTTCCGCGTTTCGACAGTTGTTCACAAAATGAGCATTTTACGCAGGAACGCTCCATTCCAAAAATCCGGTACGTCTCATAATTTAAGTAAAATTTGGCGATAAGTTCTCGCCGCCGCGAAGTTCGAGCCACCGCGGCCCCTTTGAAGGAATTAGTCTTATTGGGCACAAAATTGGAACAGAGGCCCCCTGACCTCCCGTGGGCCTCATAGGCCGCCCATAAGGTCCGTCAGGACCCGTTCCGTAACATAACGAGCTGAATTATGTTCATGCTGCAGCCGCGCATAGTTTGCGAACCCACGCGGCCCCCACACGTAGACATGTTTCTTTTTCTTTTCTCCCTCTTCTGAAGAGAATTGAGGAAACACACCCCAGATTCGATGCTCGACTTGTGATCGATGGGCCTCTAAAAACCACACCATACGGATGAGAGAAAAATTAACGCCGTTTAACATTTAACGCCTTTTTAAAGCCTCTTTAAACACCGCTTGTGGGAAAAACCTTTGTTTTATAGACCATGTAAAATTCAAAGCGAGCATAATTGATTACTTATCGAATTCTCAAGAATGGCACCTCAGACAACTGTTTTACGAAAAATCTCTTTTCGCAGCAGGCTCTTGAATATTTTGGAAATGATCGTTTGAGCCTTTTATTTATTTCAATCAGAGAAATTCTTTTTTGTTATTTCTAAAGAATGATAGACAGTGTTGGTGATGAAAGGAGACTCAATCAATTTTTCAAGTTTCCTGAGTTCTTTGTAATTTATTTCTCCTGTAACAGTTTTAATAGGTGTGAAAGGGCAGACATCTACTTTTAAAGAACTATTCCATTGGAAAGATTAATAATAATTGAGATCAAAGAAAAATAACAACCTCTTAGCAATAGCAAATAGTCAATTACCACCCCTAGAAAAAAGCAATAGCAATAGTTAATAATAAACAACAAAGATCGCTAAGAAAGCAATTAATAAGAACAGCTTCTAGCAGAGGTTAGTGATAACAGACTAATAATGAACAACTATCAACAATCAATGATAAACGGTAAATAAAATGCACTTAGCAATGAAAGAAATACCAATTCTAGCTGCAACTAATAAAAACACTTAGCAATTGACAATAAAGACCTGCATGGAAGGTCAATGTCAATAACAATCGGTCCTGGTAAAGGTGAATATCAATCTCTAGCAAAGATTAATAATATCCTCTAGCAAAGGTCAGTAACGATCCCTAGTAAAGGTTAATAATAAGATTTAACAATGAACAACTAAAATCCCCAACAACAGTTAATAACATAATTAAAAAATTTATAGTGACGATGTATATCGATGGGTCAGTAACAATCCCTAGGAAAACCCTGTAAAAATTGGTCCTGATAAAGGCCAGTACTAGGCTCTAGCGAATATCAATAACAGCATCTAAAAAATGTAAATAATGAATGCTATAGTAAAGGTCAATAACAAGATTTGGCAATGGACAACAAAAATCCTTAGGAACAGTAATTAACAAGATTTAAAAGTGGAAAGGTCAGTAACAGCCCATAGTAAAATTCAATAGCAATTTCGTAATGTGAAGGTAATAATATTCCTTAATATATGTAATATCAGTAATAGAACCCCCTATCAAATGTCAGTAACAAACCTTGGTATAGCATTACCCTAGGCACAATAACTACGAGACTAGAACTGAGGGAGCTATGCTTACCCAAAAGGGGATTTCTCTTAGTACAAATTATACATGAACAAAGTATTAATCAATCAAAGTTTAATTAAAATCGCTACCAAAAGTCAATAAAACCCCCTTGTAAAGGTGCATAACAATCGTTAGGTAATGTGAAAAATAACACTTAGAAAATGAAAAATAATGATTTATAGAACAACAAGTAAACAACAGCATTTAGCAATTGATATAGTAAATATCTATATTGAAAGGTAAGTAACACCCCACAGTGAAGGACAATAGCAATTTCTGGTTGTAAAGGTAAATAGCAATACCTACTGAAGGTCAACAGCAACACCTAGCAATAGAGAATCTAGTAATAATACAAAACAACACTGGAAATCAGCTGCATCAGCAACAATCCCTAAAAACCATAAATAATAATAAATAGCAATTATTAATGAAGACCTAAGTGTATAGAAGGTCAATGAGAAGTATGGAAACCCCAGAAAATTTAAAAAAATTTAAAATAGAAAATTAAAATTAACATGAAGTCTTTAGTAATTTTTCCCGGGGAATTTAATGGTGACCTTGGATTTGACCTTGGACCTCGCTGTCAAGGTTATTTCAAGGTCACATGTAGAAGGTCGTATCAAGGTCAAATTGTACTTGCAGGTAAATCTATGATGTAAATCTATCTATTTATGAAAGGACTTTAATAATTTTTAACGAAGAAACTAAAGGAGACTTTAAAATTATACTAAGGCCTCACCGTTAAAGTATTTTCAAGGTTAGTATTATTTTTTAAATTGAGATCACAGAATTTTTATGTCAGTTATAAGATAATTTCACCTTTATACGACCCTCTACAGGTGACCTTGACCTTAGACCTTAATGCATATCTGAGCGTAAAATTTCCCGCTATTTCGATTGCCGATGTCAAAATAGGGTGTTCCCATTTCAAAAAATTATAGTGACCTTGAAATAACCTTGAGAGCGAGGTCCAAGGTCAAATCCAAGGTGACTATTAAATTCCCCAGGAAAAATTACTAAAGAATTCATGTTAATTTTAATTTTCTATTTTAAATTTTCTAAAATTTTCTGGGGTTTCCATACTTTTCCCTCACCCTGTATAATGGCAATGAATATAAATTTTGCTATAAATAATGCAAGACACTATCAACGCTACATTTAAATTATTAAAAAAGGTAAATAAAAACCTTTAGTAAAGGTCAATAACAATCATTAGGAAAGATCAAGAGTTTTGCCTAGCAATTTACAATAACGATTTATATCAAAGGTCGATAACCGCCCCTTATAAATAAAAATAAGAATAATAAGAAATCCTTAGAAATTTAGTAATGTAAATTAAGAAGAAACAGCCCATATCAAAGGATGATAACAATCGTTAATACAAATTAATAAAAACACTCAGCAATCGATAATGGCCCTTTCTAGGAAAGCAGCATTGAATTATAACAACCCCTATTAAGAGTCAGTAAAAATTTCTAGCAAACATCAATAACAATCTTTAGTAAAGATAAAAGACAATCCTTAGTTAATGTCCTTAAAAAAAAAACACTTACCAACGACAATATCAATCCCCAAGAATCCAGTAATATGGTTGTTTAAACAGCTTTTAATCATTTTAATAACATTTATGTAGAATAATGGTCAAAAGTTTTGGTTTTTTTAACTTCTAAATTTTAGGCAACTTTTCAGTTAGAATCAGCTAATAAATAATAAAAGTTAATAAATCGTACTTTAAACAATTAAATATTGTTCATAAATATATTTTCTCAGAGTAATGCTGCAGAAAGTTGCTGTTTTCTTTGCAATTTCAAACTTTTTCTCAGCGTTCTAGGTAGAGCCAGGTAATAAATAATTTGACTTAATAACAATTAATCATTTGATCAATAAGAACTTTTTTTCTTCCGGGAAAGGTCCACTCTTTACAACTACTGCTCATTACTGCATTCTTCGTTTTTATCTGTAAAGATAACTTTTTTTTTAATTATTACATATTTTTTAAACATTGTCAAGAGACAAAAGTGTAAGTAGACAATATATATAATATTATTAAAAAATTATTTTAATTGTATTAATTTATTATTTGTTTATAACTAAAAGTTAAAGAAAAGCACAAACTTTCAGAAAAAATGGAAACTTTACAGAAACGATGTTTCTTGAAATGATTATTATTTATTTAGAAAAAATAAATAATTTTCTTCTCTGTACAGACCTTTTATGATTTAATATTCTTCTCAGTAATTTATGTGCCTCGAATTTCAATTTATATTTTCCTTTTATTTAGTTGCCACTCCAGACAATAATATTCTTAGTTAAAAAAATTAGTATTTGCCTGAATATTCAACAATTCTTTTTTTAAATTATTTTTTCTTTTAGAAAATTCAACTATTTGGTTTGAAGTTTAACTACTTTATTGAAAAATCTTTTTTAAATCGATTTTTCAAGTAAAAAATTCAACCCTTCTTGGGTAAAAGTTGAACCACTTTATTAAAAAGAATTTTTTATTGAAAATTCATAATTTTAGTTACAAATTTATATGTTAGGTTGAAATTTCGATTTCTTTTTTAAAATTAATTTTTTAATTGAAAGTAAAAGTTAAACTATATTTTTGAAAATTTATTTTTTTGGTTGCAGGTTCATCTCTGATTGAAAATTTAAATATTTTTTTAAAAATTAATTTTGTTTTTAAATTAGATTTTTCGACCGAAAATTACACTTTTGGTGCAAAAATGATATTTGGTTTAAAGTTTAACTACTTTATTGAAAACTCTTCTTAATCAATTTTTTTAAGTTAAAAATTCAACCCTACTTGAGTAAAGGTTGAACGACTTTATTAAAAAAAATTTGTTATTGAAAATTTATTATTTTAGTTACAAATTTATATGTTTGGTTAAAAATACGATTTATTGTTTTAAATTAATTTTTTTAATTGAAAGTAAAATTTGAACTATATTTTTGAAAAATTATTTTCTTCTTTGAAGGTTTATCTCTGATTAAAAATTTCAATATTTTGTTAAAACTTGATTTTGTTTTTAAATTAGATTTTTCAACTGAAATTAACACTTTTGGTGCAAAAATGATATTTGTCAGTTGCAGATTCGTCGTTTCTATAGGAAACTAATCTTAAATATTTAAAATTTCCTCTTTTCTGATTACGAATACAACTATTTGATTAAAACTTAACTTTTTAGTTAAAAAAAATTTTTTTTGTTTAAATATTCACCTTTGTTGACAGAAAACTCGTCTTTTGGCCTGAAAGTGCACCAATTTAGATGAACTTTTTTTCTTGACTCAAACATGTTTATTTGTTTCAAACTCACCCTTCTAGTTTAAAATTTGACTATTTTGTTGAAAATTTATTTTGTCTTTGTTCACTTTTTTTTACAGACAATAATTTAAGTTTTCCATTTTTTGTTGAAAATTTGTCTTTTCTTGTTAAAGGTTTAAATATTAGTTTGAAAAACTTATGCATTTTGTTCAAAATTCGTACTTTTTGGTAGAAAATTAATATTCTTATGTTGGTTAAAAATTCGCGTGTTTCATTTCAAAATTTATCAGTTTTGGTATAAAGTTCATATTCTTAGTTGAAATAACAACTATATATTTTTTCGAGAATTAACTTTTAGTGTTAAAAATTCAATTATTTCATTAAAACATCTACTGTTTTGTTGCAAATTAGAATATTTTGTTCATAATTTTACTCTTTGGTTAAAAATTAAGCTATATGAAATCTTTTGATTCTATTTAAAATCTTAATGAAATATTTTAAATCCTTGAAATATTTAGAAAAGAATTGAAATATTTATAAAAAATATTTTTAAAAATTTTATTCTTGAAATCTATGTAAAAAAATCATTGAAGTCTGTGAAATATTTTATATATATCCAAAATCATTGTGAAGCCATTCAAATATTTGAAAATCTTTGTGAAATATTTTAAATTTTTCATAAATATTTGATCATATTTTTAAAATAATTTGAAATCATCAGAAAATGATTGAACTCTTTGTGAAATATTTTTAAACTATCCAGTTTTTTTCCAAAGCATTTGAAATCTTTCGAAGTTTATTGAATCATTGTTAAAAAACTAGAAATTAACATATTTTAATTCAATTCCAAATATTTTTGAAATATTTGAAACTTTTTATATCCTTGGGAAATCATTAAAATGTTCCTGAAAGTATTAAAATATTTTTGAAATATTAAGCAATATTTGTGAAATTATGGACATCCTGGGGAACCATTGATGTCTGTAAAATTTTTTAAATCTATCCAAAATCTTTACGAAATATTTGAAATTTTTTGTGAGAAATTGTTATCTTATCACTTTTAAATCATAATAATATTAATTTTTCGCTACTGAATCCTAACTAACATCATTAAATTCAAAACGAAATCGAAATGAGGTTATAAGCATCTGTAATCATAGCAATGGTGTATTTTACAATAAGAAATTAATTACAAAGAATTCTTACAAACGCCACCAAACGTCTTTTTGTACAACGATTTCCACCGAATTCACTATCGGGATGCCCTCTATAATTTATGACTATACCATCCTTAAATCTAGTGATTTTTTCGGCAAAATGAGGTTTAGGGAAAATAAAATTTCGGGCAAGTGAATACCTACCAGAGAAAAAGTTGTCTTGAAATAAAAGCATCATCCCCTTGCTTTGTTTAGAAGCACGTGAAAGACGTTTTCACACAAACGGAAATATTTCGCTGCACGATTACGTGAATTTTGTCGCAAAAGGATAATATTTTCTGCAAAAACGTTTATAAAAAAAATAAAACTTATCTAAGAGATATTGAATTGCTTATACGCAGAAACTTCCTCTTGTGCTTAAAGGATGCTTTCTTTGGGCACAAGAGGAAATTTCTCTGAGTATAAGCAACTCAATATCTCTACTTAAAAAATATCTCTACTTAAAAAATAAAACTTACCTATAGGTAAGTTTTATTTTTTATATAAACTGAATATTACATTTTTATCGTAACCCACAGCCTATCGACTAGGCCGCGGATTGCAATCGCTTATTCTAAAGGATAACAGTTTTGATCAACTTTTTCTGTGTTTAAATCAGCAACCTGTCATCTCAGATGAGAGCAGTGGATTCCGTCTTATCTTTAAGTAATAATGTCAATTATACAGCCTTTTATTGTTCATTTGAAAAATTCAAATTTTGCTAGTTATCTAGTTGGTACAAAACATGAAAGGATGAATCCACTTTGACATTTGCATAAAAAAATAAGCCTGACGAAAGGGTTGAGAATGAGGTGTCTCTCAAAAATGAAACCTGCCTCTTCTTTTCATATGATCCATTCCCTTATTTATTAGGGACACCTGCTCCCAGTAATGTAGTTCCACAGGTTTCAAAAGCAAAGAAGTCATTTCACAATTAGTGCATGGAACGAAGCATGTTATTCTCGACAAGGAAGTGTTGCAAAGTCCTTTTAGTTCCATGTCCTTGTCTGGTACTTGCCTGGAGAGCCGAGACAAAGCAGTCTCAATATTTCGGTCCTCCTGTATTTTTCTATGACATGGACCGCGTCAAGCTTAGTTAGTCAAGTAAGCGTGACTACCGTCGGAATCTAAAATCTACAGAAGCTAAAAGTCCCACATGATTGGTTGGCAAGAAGTGAAAGTCACGTAACCATTTGCACGAGCCGAAAAGTCGAAAATTGACTAAACTTCGAGAAGCCAGATGCTACGCTATAATCCGGAAAGAATTTGTTTTCATTGCATATTCCAGTATAAAGTATAAAGTTAAAAATGTTCATTTTCTTTTTGTTCTGAGTTAGGAATTAGGAAAATAAGAATTCATACAGTCACATATCAATTTTGATTTTGGGCTCTATTGCAGGTTTAGGTCTTATATCCAAATTGGGCCCTATTTCAGTTTTGGACTTTGTACCAATTTTTGGGACCTATGATTGTTTTTGGCACTATATCTATTTTTGGTCCTGTACCAGTTTGGGTCATATACCAAATTTGGACTGTAAGTCAATTTCGGACCACTTACTTACCGAAACTGTAAGAGTGTTTCGACCCGGAGCTAAAAACCCCTAAAAATAAACTTCAATGTTTATTTAAACTATTATTCTTTAGTCTATAAATTATCAAATATTTTATTTATCGCATCTTTTTGACCGGTTTCCCATTTAAATCATAACGTTCAGATAATTATTTTTGGTTGAATATAGTCTATACTATTATTTTTTTGGTTGAGAATTTATCTTTTTAGAATGAAGATTCAACTATGCTGATTTTGTTAAAAAAAGTTTTTGGCTTTTGACTAAAAAAAAAATCTCTTTTTGAGCTGAAAAGTCGAAAAATCTCTTAAATGCATAATTTTTTATTATTAATTTAACTGTGTTGTTGTAAATTCACCTCTTTAAGGTGAAAATTAAACTATTTTGGTAGAAAATTCATAAACTGGTTATAAAATTATATTCATGTTTTAAAAATGTAACAGTTTTGTATAAAATTAAATAATTTGGTTGAAGTTGTGTTTCCTTCTTGACAAAAAAATATTTTTGGGCAGAAATGTCCACTCTTTATGTAGAATTAAATATTTTTTCGTTAAATATGCAAAAGTTTGCTTTAAAATTAATCTATTTTGCTCACGGATTCAACTATTTAGTTAAAAATTCAATTTTTGTTGTTAAATTCAACTTTTTTTATGTCAAATTAATATTTTTCGCTTGTAATATCAACTATTACATGTAACGTTGGAAATTAATTTTTTTGGTGGGAAATTTAATATTCCTATTTTAGTTCAAAGATGAGATTTTTCTTATTTGAAAATTTGGAAACTATTTTTTGGTTGAAGAAACATAATTAATAATTTAAGTTAAAAATTCACGGCTTTAGTTGAAAATGGAACTATTGTGTTGAAATTTCTATTCTTTTTTTTTTTATTGAAAATGTTTGTTTTTGGTTGAAAAGTTCAAATATTCCATTTTTGATTAAAACATCATCTATTACATTCTTTTGTTAAGAATTACTTTTTTTGGTTAAAAAATTACCTATTTAATTTTTAAATCTTTAAATACTTTGTTAAAAATGGATTTTTTGTTTAAAGATTCCTAAATTTCATAGAAAAATCATCTTATTAGTTGAAAATTCCTTTTTTTTGGTTGAAAAATAATTTTTTTCAATTTATTTATTCAACAGTTTTAGACACGAAATTGAAATATTTCTTAGTTGAAACATCAACTATTACATTTTTTGTTACGAATTAATTTTCTTGGTTCTCTTCTTTAGTTAAAAATGTAACTACTTATTTTCAAATAAGATTACTTTGTTGAACCTTACTTTTTTGTCTTAAGATTCATCATCTTAATTAAAAAGTGTTCTTTTTGATTCAAAATTTAACTATTTTTTGAAAATGCTTTCTTTGATTAAATTCAACTATTACGGATTTCAAATTAAAATATATTTTAGTTGGAATATCAACTATTACATTTTTTTCAATTATACATTTTTTCTTTTAAAATTCAACTACTGGGCTAAAAGTTAAACTGCTGTGTTAAAAATTTATTTATTATTTTAAAGACTTATCTTTTTGTTTGACAATTTAAATATTTTATTGTGAATTCGTTTTCAGCTTGAATATCTCTCTTCGTCGAATTTTTTTTAAAATGCAACTATTTTATTAAAATTAATTGGTGTTGGTTGAGAATATTACTCTTTTGTTAAAAATATGTTCTTTTTTTGGTTGAAAATGAATTTTTTTAATAAAAATATAATTATTGCATTTTTAGTCAAAAAGTGAACTTTTCAATAAAATTAAATTATTGAGTTTAAAAATACATGTACTTTGTAAAAAATTTGACTTTTTTGATAAAAAATTATTCTTATTGGTTTAAAATTCATGTTTTTAGTTAAACATTGAACTATTTGATAATATTTGTGAAATCGTTCAAATCTTTTTGTAATATTTGATATTTTTTTAAATCTTCAAAATATTTCTAAAAAATTTGTGAATGTATATCAATTTTTGTGAAATCTTTGGGAAATTATTGATTTCTTTGTAACGCATTTTAATTCAATTTCAAATATTTTTGAAATGTTTGAAACTTTTTATATCTTTGGAAAATCATTGCAATGTTTCTGAAATTTTTGAAATATTAAAGTAAAAAGTTAAACTGCTATGTTACAAATTAATTAATTTTTTTTTAAGACTTATCTTTTTGCTTGACAATCGAACTATTTTGTTGTGAATTCGTTTTGAGGTTGAATATCTCTGTTCGCCGAATTTTTTTTTTAAATGCAACTGTTTTATTAAAATTAATTGGTGTTGGTTGAGAATATTACTCTTTTGTTTAAAATGTGTTCTTTTTTTGGTTGAAAATGAATTTTTTTAATAAAAATTTAATTATTGCGTTTTTAGTTCAAAAGTGAACTTTTAAAGAAAATTAAATTAATATGAGTTGAAAATACATGTGCTTTCCAAAAAATTTGACTTCTTTGGTAGAAAATTAATCTTTTTGGTTTAAAATTCATGTTTTTAGTTAAACATTGAACTATTTGATTGAAAATTCATATTCATTCGGTTAAACTTTCCAACTCTTTTAAACCTTTGAACGGTCTAATATAGAGCAGAATCCAAAATGCATCATTGGAAATTTTGAGTCCAAAAATGTCTTATTCTTTTTATCTTTTATTTATTTAACTTTTTGTTAGACACAGTTTAAATTTTATTTAAAGGACTATACAATTATTACAAATAACGGTAAATCGGGGGAAGGATATTTTAATTTTCGTTGAATTCATCACTCTGTGGCAGACACCATTGTGCTCTTAATGAATTGATGATAATTATAACCTGAACTCAAGAACTCCCATGAATCAAAAGGAACCGGTAACTGAAATTTTCTTTGATGCTTTATTAATTTGTATTTGTCTGTTGCACGACAACAAATAAATTTACTTCACTCTGATTAAAAATTCTTCAGGGAATTAATAAGATGAACTAGCCAATGTCCAGCATTCCATCTATCAAAAGCGGCGAGCGAATGGCGAACTAATTAAACTTGGTTCATCGGCCAAGAAAAAAATTAAATTTTAAAGTCTAAACGAAATACACAAACTTGATTAATATTTCTAAAGTAAATACATTCTTCGAAAAAAACTAAAGCAGCTTAACGTTGTCTTTCGAAAAGCAAAAAAAAGAACAAGGTATCTGAAAAAATTTCTCTACCACAGATCTTCATTTACAATTGGAATTACAAATTTTTTAATAATTTTAATTTCATTATGCTTATGATTTGTTATTTTTAAGTTAATCAAACTGGAACATAATCATCTAAAGGGAATATTTATATAAATTTATTTATACAACAATAATGTATATGATACATTTGTTCGCGTCTTCCAGGCGCAATGATTGCCCACATTATATGAACCTTTCATGACCTACCATAAGCTACCAATCCCGTTCTTGAATTTTGTAACCAAATTATTTACTTTGTTTTTAATAGCATTTTTTTTATCTAAATTAGGAATACGAGAGTATTATATTTAATGTAATTGTTCGCACCTTCGAGATGCGTGGATTGGCCTATTGACGAACTTTCGATGGTCATTCTTGATTAATGCGGTCTTTGGTTTTTTTAATAAGATCTTGCAATTTAATGTATACAAAAAATATTAGTAAATAACCTTTTGGAAAAAACCTGAATCACAAAATTAAAAAAGAAAATAGATAATTTTAAATTATTTATGCTTCATTTTTAATTTCAGTTCCTTAATTTTAATTATTCAATATACATCTTCTCTTATTCTGAGGGACTCTTTTTGCCTACAGAAGCAAGTCATTAAAATCTACTTTTGTCCCCTTTCGTCGTCTCATAACCAAGCTTCGTATCCGCGCCCACTAAACGGTCGTATTAAAAATTCAAATAGGCTGCGGCAGTATACACCCTGGTTCTCACCTGGTTTAACATAACAACGACACCGGAGCCGCCATTACTCAAAACTGGCATCACTCTCAAAAATCCCGACAAGGTAAGAACCTCTCTTAACCATTCCCTATATATGTATATATATACATACACATCTATGTATATAGGCATAATAATAATAATAATAATATGTATATAGAATCCCCAATGCCGTGTGAGGTCGCCGCCTTAAGGCTCCTTTGACATCGACTGATGCCCGGATATCAGTCATCAAGATTTATAGGGACTTAGACTAATTGCCGCTTTTAATAGAAATTTCGAGGGCTGCTCGCCTTTTTTTATAAGCGCACTTCTTCGAATCCTAGAAATCCAAATGTCAATTACGCACCTCTACGAAAATTGGAAAAAACGAATTTCTCGGACCCAAAGACGAGGAAGGATGCGAAGAATTTCTGACTCAAATTCTGTTGATTGATTGTATAATTTAGGATTAGAAGTGATGGAGTCTCTTTTCATTCCCAAGGAAGATTTTTTGAGATGGAAGTAATTATCACTGCTTTTAGATCATGTAATCAGAATATGGGTTCTGACGTTTTCAAAATTCAGACTTGGAAAGATTAGACAAATTTGATCAATTCTGATTATTTTTAAAGGGCGCTAAGTTACGATTATGTGACGTCAGAGACTGCATGTCCACAAGAAAATAAAATTATTTTAAAAACAAATTATCATGTTTTGATTTCCTAAAATTAAAAATATAAGCAATTTGATAATCCATTATAAAACAAAGTTTTTTAAATTAAGTTTTTAAGTGTTTTTTAACAATCATTGATAGTTCATAATCCTGAACAGAAAGCGTTTGACATTAAGAAAAATATATTCAACAATTTGAAATTGAAAAGTCCAAATCAAACACTTTTAGATATCTTTTTAATAGAATAAACATTAATTGAACTTGTATCGTTTCCAAACACAAGCCTCAACAATTTAACAATTTTAAATTAAAAAATCTATAATCAGAAGTTCTCAAAATTAAAATTTTTTAAACTTAAACTTTGAAAATAGGATAATTTCGTGAAAAAGAAGTTGACATTCCATAATTTAGTATACAAAGTATTATGAATTAAAATTTTTTTTATATTCGATACAAGAGTACTTAAACCGAATGATTTCATTTTAAAATTAAAAGAATATCATGACTTTAAAACGCTAAAAACGGAATATTTTCCGAATATAATTTTTAAAATTGAATCGTTTAAAATCTCAAGCAATTACAATTTTTTTAATTATAAAAGCGTTCAAGGTTCAATAGTTTCAAAACAAAAACATTTGGAATTAAACTCATTTTCAATTCTAAGGAAATAAAATTCTACAACTTAAAACTTAATTATAAAAAAAACTTACATCAAAAATATAAAAAAGTCTGCTGCAAAACTTTGAAAATTAAACAAATCCGAACTTCATACGTATAAAGCAGATAAAATGTCGTAGTCGTCAAGAATTGAGATATAAACAATTACATAAATAATTAAATTTTCCTTGTCTGGTTTCAAAATGTCCTTATTTTTCCAGTTCATGAAAATATTAAAACATTTAAAATTGAAAATTCTTTTAATTTGAGTATTAAATCCTCAGCTATAAGATCGAAGTATCAAAACTCTTCTGAATTTAAAATTATTTTAAATTAAAAAGAAGAATTTTAAATACGTTTAATACCACATCAAATTATACAATTTTGAACGAGTGTTATTTGAAATTCTTCCGAGTTTAAAAAGTTTAGTTCTTTAAAAGTTTTTTTCCTGCCTTGAAAGATACTTTTTTTAAATACTTTCAACATTTTTATGAAATTGGAAAGAAGAATTTATTTCTGAATTGTAGAAGGGATTCTTTAATGTTCAATATTTTTATTCGGATTATAATTGAGTTTTAGCGTCTTTTTCTGAATCAGAAGAGATGAATTAAAAAAAAATGTAATTGATTTAGAAGGAAACAATTTGGATGCCTAATTTGTTTCTGAATTAGAAGAGGGCATTTTTATTTTTAATTTATTTATGAATAGGAATGTCCCGTGTAGAAATTCAAATATGGGGCTGGTCGGGTATCCGACCAATTGGCCCCACTTTACGCCAGGTTCTAGCCGGGGCTACGTATTAGTGTCCCCGACTTATCTCATTCAGAGTCTACCTGGTACGAGTAGAATCCAAACAATAGCACGAATTTCTCCAAAAAAATAGTGTTAACTTTAAGATTTCCAAAAGCAGAGTGTATCAGCTATATTCTACTTCACTATTTTTGGAAGTTTTAATGTTATAACTATTTGCTCCGGGACAGTCGAAAATAGTTTTAAAAAAATCTGTATTAAAAATTATATATAAAAAAATATATAAACAAAATTCAAATTACTTTTATTTTATGAAAAATATGATTGAAAAAAACATTTAAAAGCAACAGTATTTTTAATTCAACACTTTATGTAAGAACAAAAATTATTATAGTTTTGAAACTGCATTTTATTTTTCTCTTTTAAATAAAATAGCGTATACATAGTTCAAGAAAAAAGACTCAATGTTATACTTCCTTCTTTAAATTTACTTGAAATTTTACCGAACAAGTGTGCGATACAAATCCTACCCTCAAAATTCTATTTTTCCATTTTACAGAAAAAATAAGAATTTGATTTTTTCACGGTTTCCAAATTTCCAAATATCTATTTAAAATATAGAACTATGGCTATAGATAGAAAGTGCTTCTAATTAAATTCTTTAAACTGCTTGTGTTAATTAAATTAAGAGTTTAGATTCAGATTCAAGATCTAATTCTCGTTTTCAAGCATTTTATACAAATAGTATTAAAATTATAGACATTCTCAATCATTAATTATTGACTCAACTGTATTACACTAACCATAATAATGAACTTATCCTAACAAAAATTTATTGTTCCCCTGCTATTTCAATATTATTTTTTTCGGCTGAGTCAGATTGAAATTGAGGTTAGAAAAAATCGTCACTACCGCTCGCAGCGGCGAAGATTAGTAGTAAAGGGAGGGGAGAAATTAAAGTCCATTAAAGACAGTTTTAAAGTCTCTTTGAATTGATAATAAAAATGTTCTTATGTGCATTCTATAAAATTTAAATATACTTGTGTTTAACTTCTCTTCTCAGACATTTAAGCTGTGTTTTATCTTACACATTTTCTCTTATAAAAACTAAAAAATTGCAAGTTCAGGTTATTGTTTAAATGTTTATTGAATGAGTTTTTATTCATTAGAAACAAGTTAATAATTGCGTTTTTGTACAGATTAACTAATTATATTTAACACTCTGACAGAAACTTTAAAACAAGAATAGCCGGACCAGAGCCCGGCTAGCACCCTCCTAGGAATTTTGATATAAAAACAGCCTACACTGAGGACAAAGTTTTTTTGAAGTTACATTCTCTATTTTAAATCTTTTTCTTGAGTTGACTGGTGAGAGGATTCTATAATTTTTTTTAAGTTGGAAATTGGACGTGTTCTTCATTTTCAATAACTTTTTACATTACACATTGTTAGTGAGTAATTCACTGACAATTTTAAAAATAAAAAATTTAATGTTGAATAATTTTTAAATGCTGAAATGCTTCCAAGGCTTCTTTCAAATTATTCAATTTTTAAAGCTTATTGACAATAAATATGTGGGCTTTTAAATATCTTAATTTTTGGTTGCTTAATCTGAAATGTTTTGATATAAAATGTATTTTCGTTAAATGCTCTTGAATTAGACATTGAAAACCTGAAGAATTGAACAGTTTTAATTCAAGTGCCGATTTTTTACACTACTCAAATTTTTTACTAATGTTTCGTAATATCCTGTAAAATGAGGATAAAATCTTCGAAATTTTATAGATCTCTTCTTGGATTTAAATTCCAACTATCATATTTTAAAGAAATTAAAAATTCGTCTTCCATGGTTTAATTAAAGAAAATTTTCTTCGATGGATGAAGGCAAATGAGTTAAAACAAACTCATATTATTTAGTCAAGTGTGGTGTGCGACGTTTCGTTGACATTGGTTCGCCAACCTTATCAGGCTAATTTATTAAAATAAAGAAACACTACATATATAATCAATATTTTTACAGATAGACATTATAAGTTAAAAACAAATTAAAAAATAAATTTTTGTTGATATTTACTAGTTAAAACATAAATGTTTAATGCGTCTAAATTAAGTTAAATATGAAGAACGCATTATGGTCCGATTGAAATGACATAAACAAGACATCCCTTTTCGTCCGATTATTTCTCTTATTAATAGTCCAACACATTTTTTGGCCAAAATAATTTATGATGAGTTAAAAAATTGCATTAAACTGCCCATTTCACACGTTAATAATAGTTTTGAATTAAAAGAAAAAATTAAGGATATATTCATGTTATGAATTATTAATGATACATAAACGACGATTATGTTCTCCTTTCACTTGATGTCAGCGCGTTGTTTACCAATATCCCTTGCAATTTAGTTTTACAAAGTTTAGAAAAAAGAGTTGAACATATCCATGATAAATGTAAAATTCCATTCAGTTATTTTAATTAACGATATTTACAAACAAATTAATGGTACTCCAATGGGCTCTCCAATCTCACCTTTCTTTGCAGATATCGTAATGGATGATTTAGAAGTGACATGCCTACATAAATTAAAAAAATCTATGATTGTGTTCCTCTTCTATATTTTATATATGTAGATGATACGATCATTTGCATTAAAAATAAATATGTTGATATAGTTATCCAAACCTTTGATTTTTATTATAAAAATATACAATTTACTTTTGAAGTAAAACAAAACAAAAGCATTAATTTTCTGGACTAATTAACTTCCTTTCAAATCATCCAACACAACGGAAAAAATATAGTGTACAATCTTGTTGACAGAGCTATATTATAATCTCACAATAATTTTCACACCGATAATTTAAAAATAATTACACAGTTATTGATCAATAACGGTTATCCAATTTGTTTTATCAAGAAAAATATTAAAGTCCGCATGAACAAAATTAAATATCACTCTTACAAAAAGATAGTACATAATAATCAGATTCGTTCCAATCAAATTAAAGTTTGTCTTCCGTTCTCTAATAATTTTACACATTTGTCCAAGATGTTGAAAAGTTATAATATTACTACGATA